>RJWM01003400.1:0-113933 GCA_004363535.1 Dasyprocta punctata
AAAAAAAAAAAAAAAAAAAAAAAACCAATAAAAAAACAGTGGAAGCAACATAGGACTTCAAAACAATAGTAAAACAATAGTGGTTACCTTGTGGTAAGAGGCATTATTGCCTTTTGTTATCTTCTAAGTAGTTGCCTACATCATCAGACATAATACAATCAAACAAATCAAAATAGAATAAAATCACTCAAAACAAAATAATGAAGGCAATACAGGGCTTCAAAACAAGGTAATAGGAAATCAATTATGGTTACCATAATAGATTTTGTTATCTTTGAAATAGCTGTCCTTACCATGAAATATAATAAAATTAGACATACTGAAACAGAATAAAACCAAACTAAACAGAACAATGAAAACAATATGGGTTTCAAATCATGAAAATAGACTAATGGTCATTGCTTTCCTCTTTTAGACACTTCCTCCCCTTTCACTTTCACAGTATGTATTGTGTATTTTGGATCCCACTAACTCCTTTAGTTTTTTATACTAGGGAGACAACACGATGTTCACCCATGTGACTCTGAATCCTTTCATTCATGAGCATGATCTCAAATTGTACCCATTTACCTACAAGAGCCTTGAGGTTATCTTTCTTTATAGCTGAGTAGCTTTCCATTGTATAAAAATGCCGTGTCTTTCTTGTCCATTCTGCAGCTAATGGGCAAGCTACCCCCACTTCTTTCTGGTTCCCTGTCACATACAGCATTGTTCTCTCTCCTTTGACTTTCAGTTTATAAACCCCCTTTCAAGTTAAATGTGTTTCTTGTATAAAGCATATGGATGGATCCTATCTCCTGATCCACTCTGCCTGTGTTTCTTTTTATTGGTGAATTGAGGCCATCTACATTAATGGTTATGGCCACCATGCACTGCCTTGTCTCTACCTTGCTATTTTCCTGCCGTTGGCTGCCTACTTTTCCTCTCCATTCAGTTGTCTGCCCTGCTTAGTTATACCCCTCTGTCGCTGTTTCTGGAGCTATGGTCTCTGTTTTTTTTTTTTTTTTATCTCTCTCTAGAATGTCCTTCAGTATTCTTTGTAGGGTTGGTTTAGTGGTCATGAATTCCTTCAGTTGTTCTTTGTCATGGAAGTATCTTGTTTCCCTGTTAATTTTGAAAGACAGTTTTGCAGGGTACATCAATATGGATTGGAAGTTGTTTTCTTTCAAGACTTGAAATACTTCATTCCAATTTCTTCTTGACTTGATGGTTTGTGTTGAGAAATCTGTCATGATTCTGATGGGTTTTCCTATATAGGTGATCTGTTTCTTTTCTCTAACAGCTTTCAATATTATTTTCTTATGTTGAATTTCTGGGATCTTGATTATTATATGTCTGGGTGTGGATTTATTTTGGTTATGGCTAGCTGGAGTTCTATATGCTTTACTTATCTGAATGTCACTTCCTTTTCCCATGCTTGGGAAGTTTTCTGATTTTATTTCTGTAAATAGAATTTTAATGTCACTTGTGTTTACCCCTGCTTTTTCACTCACACCTATTATTCTTAAGTTACGTTTCTTTGGGTTGTCTTGCAGCAGTTGAATTGTTACTTCCAGGTTCCTTGCTATTTTTAAGAGATCTTTCCTTTTGCAATCAAAAGCTGCAAACCTATCTTCAAGGTTTGAAAGTCTATCTTCAGTTTCTTTCAAGTGGTTTTGCCAGCTTTCAGTGGAGTTTTTAATTTTTTGGATATCTCTTTGAATCTGTTTCATGTATTCTAAATCTTTTTTGTATTGTTCATTCAAGGTTTCCCTCATTTTCCTATTGCCCCTCCATTTTTTAAAATCTATGTCTTCTTTAGAGATGGTTAGCAATTCTTTTATTACATTTTTCATTTCTTTTACTTGAGTTAGTATTTCCATTCTAATTTCTTTCATAGCCTCATGAAGTTGTTTCTTTACTTCAGTTGCCATCACTTCAGAAACTTCAGGTGTGCAATTCCTGATCTCTTCCATGTTTGCATCTCTTGGACTTGCTCTGCTGGATTAGAGGCCAGAGACTGCCTTTTGCTTCTTCTTCTTGACATATTCCTGGATTCTTCTGGACAAGTGGGTACTGGGGTCCTAGGCACTTCCTGCATTGGCTATAATTTCTCTGAAACCAGACTGTTTGGTTCTTCTGGCCAGTGCTGTCTATGGTTATCTGATGGTGGCCATTGGGTGTGCTGGTGCAGGGCTGTCTACTGCTTTTCCCAGCCTGTGCTGGCTACCTGATGGCTGGTGGAATATGCATGGAGGTGGGGCTGGTCACCACCTCCAGATCAAGCTGGCTATCTGCAGGGAACCTTCGCGATGGCTGCTAGAATGTGTGTGCAGGCGGGGCTCAGTCCAAGCAATTTTCATGGGTCTTTGCCCCACTAGGAGCTGCTGGAGGAAGCCAACAGGTGCTCTGATTCCGGGCTTATCCAGCCTGACTCCAAAATGGTTCCTGGCCAATGGTTCTTTCCCATGGGAGGACTGAGTTCTCTGTACTCACTTCCAGCCAGTGCAGTGTTCCAGGTCTGCTGCTTCTGTCCACTGCCACTCCCCTCCAATGCTGCCTCTCTGCAGAGGTCTCCAGTGTCACTGACCACCAAGTCACCTTGATTATGTGTCCCCAGGTTCCAACAGCTCCTCCCACAAGTGGGTCTGGCTCTGGGTGAAGGTACCACCAGCTATTGCCTTCTTCTTCGTTTAATTTTTTCTTTTTACTCTTTTCTGTGGGCTTCAATTCTCACTTTAGATTCTTCCTGGGTCCAGGGGACCCACTTCCTTCCTTCTTGTCTTCCCCATGATGCTATAGTCCAGCATCTGGACTGTATCTCTCAAACAGGCTGTTTATTCTGCTGCTTACTATTCCACCATCTTCCTGGGAGCCCCTCGTATTTCTGACTTAGGGCTTGTTCCAATAAAGAGGTTTCCCAAGTTACCCTCTCCTATGAGAAGCAATTTTTCTGAATCCTGAGATTGTTATAAATGTACGGAGTATGTGGTCTGCCTGTGGTGAATGACTGAAAGCAAAATTTTAGGGGCCACCAATTTGCTTACTAGTTTTTTTTCCAAAAAAATTTATTAATACAGATTCTTACCCTCAGAGGGCATGTAATCTGATTAAATAAATATCTTTGGCCTTGTGAATTTTCTTGTCCCTAAAATTTCATCACTGAATAATGTTTATATGTGTGATATAAAGACTGGCTCTAGGATAAAGCTAAGAGAAGTAGAGAGACAGAGAGAGAGAGACAGAGAGAGAGAGAGAGAGAGAGGGGAGAAGGAAGAATAGGAAATGATAAAAGAGGGGCAGAAGAAAGAAATTGAACTGGTCTAATACTTGAGATGGCTTTTAAAATCTATCTATGTATCTAAGTATCTATGTATATATGTATGTGTGTTTGTATGTATGTATGTATGTATCTATCTATCTATCTACCTACCTATGTGTCTTACAGTACTTGGATTGAACCCAACACTGAACTATATCCCCACAACCAACCCCCTCCCATTAAAATTTTTATCTGAGATAGGCATTTGCTAAATGCTAAGTTGCTCAGGCTGGGCTTGCAATCCTCTTGCAGGCATATACCATCACACCGAACTCATTTAAAAGACATTTACTAAGAGTCCACTCTTTCAGTACTCTGCTACATCTGAGAATAATATAATACAAAGGAAATGTGACTCTCACCTTTATGGAGATAATAGTCTAGTGAGTAGTGATAGGATCTGCCTTCTAAATAAAGAGTATAGTAAATGAAGTTCAAGTGGACTCTAAGGTTTATATTTGTTCTGCACTTACTTTGTATCTTGCTTCATGCAGAATGCCAGAGCAATGACAGTAAAATACCCTAAGAGGTATTCAGATCACCTGGAACTTGTGTCACTTATCCCCAGTCTCCTTTTGCTCCTGAATATCTCCTTTTGCTCCTTAATATCTCTTTCTCTTTTTATTTTGAGTAACTATCTTTTACTGAATTGTGTACAAATGTAGTTGATCAAGGCTTCATGATTCTCTTGGGCACAGGCCAAGGCACAGTTGATGGGATGGTCCATCTTTGAAATTTGGATCCTGAGCCAAATAGTAGAAAATCCCAAATGCCGAATCATCCCCGGGATGTTGCCTGAAGAGTCAGTTCTCAGCAGATGGAACTGGACTCCCAGAAATTCTCTGCTTTCTGACTTTTTGATGCCAAGTCTTTTATCTGGGAGTTCCTATATGTCTTTCAAATGAAAACTCTTCTTGCTGTAGGTGGCGGGATCAATTTCTGTTTATTAGAACCAAAGAACCTTGTAAAATAAAGAAATTAGTACCACAAGTGGAGAAATGGCTTGAAATTAGCAACAAAAAGTATAATATGGTCCTCCCTCTAACCTTATGCATCCTGAGACCTGTACTGGATGTCTGAAGCCATGGAAAGTATCGGACCCTATGTGCAAAGAATATAATACTGTGACAGTCTATCAGATAAAAGAGATGTTCATTAAATCACTAAAAGATGGTAACATATGCTGGGTGGATGGTTCACATCCTGGATGAAATGTATGGAAAGGGCAAGTATGAGACTTCATGCTATCAGAGTATTCCCCCAATAACCTACCAATAGTTTATTTCTGGAATTTTTAATTCAACATTTTCTGACTATAGTTGACTATGGGGAACCAAAATGGCAGGAGGCAAGACTGAAGATCGGGGAGGTATACAGTATTCCAAGAACAGTCACAGCCCCTCAAGGGGGTCCACGCATCTAGAGACTTCCTAGTGTGTGCTGAGAGCTGTTCAGGCTTAGCTCTCCTATCCCAGCTTTAAACTTCCTCTCTTGATTTTCTTACTTCCATAGGCAATTTCCATAGAATTTCAGAGGTCAATGGAGAAGGATCTTAACAGGACTCTGAAAAAATAAAGAAAAGAAAGAATGACAAGGAGAAAAAGATGTTGAAAGATAGAGAAGGAGAGAATGAACATGTGTCTTAATTTTTGTTTTGTTGGTTCTGGAACTATTTTGTGATGATTTGTAGGAAAAAGACCCCCTATGGCATAATGCATCCTGCCAACTGTGAAGAGCTTTATCAGAAGGATGAGAAAGATCCCCCATGCACAGCCTGTAGCTCCTGGGTGGCAGCTCACCTGTGAGAGGCTTAAAAACACAATCATTTTTAAGACTTTTCAGCTAGTGAATAACATTTCATACTGAGGGATTTCAGTTGCCCAAGGGCATCTGTCTTGATGACTCAATCAGTAGATAGAAAATTATCAACGTTTATCAGGGGGTGAAATATTGGCAAGTCCATTTTGTATCTTATTATCTGAAAATAATGCTATTTTTCTAGCAAAAAAAGTCTGACAAGTAAACCACAAACAATGACATATATCAGTATCTCACTGCACAATCTCTGTTTCTAGACAATTTCAATCAAAACTGAGCAGGAAAAACTAGATGCTGGTGAGAATATTAGTCAATGTTTTTAAACAATGAACTTGACTTCATCTCTCCAAAGAAGCACAGTTCAGTAGTGCAATTAGCTGGGGAGATGGTCCTAAATTAATGTGCTGTTTCGTGTGTACACTTGTGGCAGAGAAGACTCTTCTCCTTGATCCAGGTGTCATCCCATGGTGTGCTTCTTTCCCTTTTGACTTCCACAGAGATAAAACACAGTTGCTTCAAAGGCCTGATGTTCTTCCTTACGTAGTTGGTTGCTTTACCTGGGGAATGTCAGGCCTGACATTTAATATGTGACCACCGGCTTTGTCTCTCCATCCCTTTGACTCCTTTAGTTACTGAAGTTGCCTGCTAGGGGTCTGACTGTGCAGGGGCCGAACATCAAACTGTAATTACTAATTTTAGCTCTTCTCAGAAAGGTTAGCTCTGGGTACCTTGAGACACTGACAGCTTCTCTTGCTAGACTTATTGGGAAATTTTGCCTGAAAGATCAGGAAACAAGTGTCAACAGCCTTTTTATATTCTGAGTGGCAGGGTAGAGGCCTCATTCTTTGGGATGCATAGAGGGTGGTTTTAGGTGCAAGGATGTTTTAGGCCTCTTCTCTTTGGGGAGAAGAGTTGGCTTTAGGTGCTCTTGTCCAACCTAGTGCCATGAAAGTGGGATTTATATAAACAGAAAATGCTGTCTATGAGAGTGATTACCATGGGGTCCTCAAGGAATGGGACTTCAGCAACTGGATGTGGCTTCAAGTAGAATGGACCTCTGTCCATGGACTGTGGGACTATGAAAGATGAGCATTAACATTCATGTCATGTGGTGGAGAGAAGCAGTGGCATTGGTCAGTGGTGACCTGCAGGGCAATCTGTGCAGCTGGAGGAGAAGGCCCTTGCTTTTGGAAGCTGTTGGGAGTTCCTGAGCAATTGGTAGTAGGTACTTGGATTGGAAAGTACCTATTGCTCTGCCCTGTGGCAGGAGGTAACATAAATGATGATTTCCAACAATGAAGACAATGGGATTTTACTTGTAATGTTATATTCAGAGTCTTTCTTTTCCAGTGACATTCAACATTTAGAAGTTTTGTCTCAACTTGTAACTTACACATTTAGCCTGGCGGAAACTTTTTATTTTTTTATTGGATTTTTTTTTTTTTGGGAGAGGGTCTCACTATGTATCCTCGGCTGGCCTTGATCTCACAGTAATCTTCCTGTCTCAGCCTCTCAAGTGCTGGGATTACAGGAATATTCCACCATGCCAGGTTAGGTGGAAAACTTTTTGTATCTTTATAAAAATGACACTGCAATTCAGACATATTTTAGGTATTTCATAATAGTATGTGTGGACTAGTGTGTCTTGATTAAGCTATGACTTATGAGGTCAATTTAGAGTTTGGTTCTGTCCTCTCATTAGTTTTCTTGGTAACTAAATACTGGCAACAGAAGGAATTCAACCTTTGTCAGAATAAGGCATTTGCAAGCACGATTTTAGGGAAACAAGTTCATCCATCTTCTTGTCTCCCACCCTGGCTTAGCAGGGGTGTCTTTGGTTGTTATACCTCCAGGAGTGCATTGCTATTCCAACAGGAAGAGGAAGAAGAAGTGAATGGGTAATAGGGAGGGACTTTCAAGGTCTTCTGTCTACATCTTATTGGTCAAAATTTTCTCTTGGTTTTCCCCAACAGCCAGGCAGGCTAAGACATGAATATTTTAATTTTTCCACATTCTATATTAGAAGAAAATAGAAAGGGGATTGGCATGGATGAGTGAGCCCACCTACAGTATTGGATTCAGTTCTCATGGCAAAATAGTATCAGATCAAATATTTTAGGAAATTCTTGTTTCCTTTTAGAGACTCACATGCAGAGTTGGGTATCAGAGTCTCTGAAAAATCATGCAGCAAAGAAACCTATTTAAATGTGTTTAAGCCAAAATGCTTTACTGAATTATTTAACGTGGAGTACTTTCTCAATGAAATGACTTTTAGAAATGTAACTTGGAAATCATTGGCCATTCCTTTAAGATAGCAGACATGGGACATTATGTTTGAAAGATAACACCAAGTGAAATTGGAGATAGTGAAGAGAGATTGTTGGATGCTTTTTCAATAGTTCAAACAAGAGCTAATTTAGGCTTGGTAAGGGAGAGACAATGGAGACTGAGAGGAAGTGGAATATTCAAGTGATAAATGAATATTCATAAGGGAGAAGAAAAAGGAATTGGTGGGTACTAGTGAGTAAAATCCCCCCAGAGCTCACTGAACCAAGAAAGACTAGTGCTCTAACTTGTGTTACCTTAATGGTGTCAGGACTTGAAAGGATAGAAATAAGTCAATGGGAGAAACCAGTTTTGTAAACAAAAGCAAAAGTTTAGTTTTGACTCTGTTGAATTTGGGTAGAGTAGTCATTATAGTTAATACTGATACTAGTATAGAGAAAGTAAATTGAAACTTGTATCATAAAAATTTATTTAAGGATCAGGGGACTGTTAGTCTAAGTCAGTTTTCCTCTTGGCAGGGGAGAAATAGATGCAGCCATTTTGTGTTTATCCTTTCTTTTTATTGTCTCTGTCTTTTAAATATTTTTTAAAATTTTTTTATTAGTACATGTTTGCAGTACACAGTGATTGCATTCATTGTGGGGAGTTGGCACACGTGCATAACACATCTTAATTCTTTTTACGTCCCCTTCCCCTCCTTTCCTTCTCCTCCCTTCATCTCCCGGTCACCTTTCCATTTGCAAAAACATCTATCAAAATTATTCCCATCCTCTCATTTACATCTGTTTGATAGATGGAGAATTTACTGAGGCTGTAATATGTACTAGGGGCTGTGTCAGGAGATAAACAGGATATGGCCTTGTAATTTATGAGGAACTTAAAACATGAAAACAACATAAGGGATCAAGAGCTTGGAATCAGCGAGACATAAAGGGATGTGAAGGAGGAAAATGGCCAAGCTGGACTTTGAGTTCTGTATTGATAAAAGGACAATATTTCTATGGGTAAAAATAGAGGGAAAGAGCACTCAGGGCTATTATTTCTCTAAATTTTTGGCTCTCTGAATCTTCCTAAAGGTAAGTAGTGATAACTACTTACTTTTCCTGAGCATGTTAAGCTCCAGTAGGATGGGCATGTTATCTGTTTTGTTCAGTGCTGTATTCTTACCACTTAGAAAATGCCCACCTCGGAGTACAGCAAAGAAATTTTGTTGTTGGTAGTTTTTTGTCTTGTTTTGTTTTGTTTTTGTGACTGGGTCTTGCTATTCAGGTCAAAATTGGCCTTGAACTCAGTTTGTTGCCCAGGCTGGCCTCAACCTTGCAGTGATCCTCCTACCTTAGCCTCGCAAATACTGGGATCAGAGGCATATGCCACTACACCAGGCATAGAAATTTTGTTGTTGAAAGAATTAGTTGAGAAATAGACATAATAGCTGCCTTATCCATGATGTCCTTTTTGGAGGACGTGCATAGGTTTCCTTGATGAAGGTGACAGAACATGAAGAATCAAAGAATAGGGAGGTGAGTTTTTACTACTCTTTGTCAACTGGTTTCTAGGGAAATTTTAGATTTCCTTCTTCCTTTCCATTTTTATAGGAAGGGTCAGGAAGACATCATGTTGGTCTTGCCAAATGCTGTGTCATCTGCATCTTGTACAGAGTTTGGTCTACCAGTAACTGGGATGAATGAGTAAATGAAATAATAAATTAACAAATACAGAAGAAGCACTTACAAAATCTTTCTGTTGACAAAATTCAACACCCTTAATTCCGTTCTCCCTAGTGGTGTTAGAATAGCCTTGGAAAGTGATTTTTTTTTTTTTAATTTCCAGAATTTGGAAGAACTTACCAGAAACCTGTAATGAGTACTATCCTGTGTCACATTTGAAATTTGGGAAGCAGCTGCAGAACTGAAATATGCTAATATATGCTAATAAATTTTATTTCCTTAGAAGAGGTAAGTTCATTCAAACAGTTGGACCAAATGTCTAGCTTTTTTTATTGTCTTTTCTTCTTGTGACAGTATAACTTAGGGGTCTTTGTACCCCTCAAGAAAGAACCACATATTAAGCTTTATAATGACCTTATTCTATGTGGGAAAAATCCAAGAGATGTTAAAATTTTTCAATACATCCTCATAGCCTGTAGCTGTCAGGCTGTGTGTGTGTGTGTGTGTGTGTGTGTGATTGTGTGTGTGTGTTGATGGGCTCCACCCATGTGAAGCACTGCCAGCCTCAGCGTGGTACCTGCCCAACATGGTGCTGGACAGTGCATCCCTTTAACACTAACTTCCATGTTTTTCTTCCAAACCCGAAAATTGAACTTTCTGCTTTTCGCGCACAGGTGCGCCAGCATTCCCCCAGTCAGCTGCCAAAACGTCACTCTGCCCACCCCTTAAAACTCTACCTGCTGTCAAACTGAATAAAAGCTCAAGGCTTCTTTGTCTGCCCCGAGAGGGGTCTTGCTCTGTATTGCAGCCCTCCCATACCCGCAATAAAGGCCTTTTTCTTTTTTCCTTCTGTTGCTCTTGCTTTTCTACCATACCAAGGAAAACCTATCATGTATTCCTTGGAAATTCTAAGCAGTAGTTTCTTGTGTTGAGAACGAGAACATTGACCATACCTTGGTTATATCTTTGCGACAAATATACTCCAAAGAAGGCTAAGAGATGATTCCTACATTTTTATCAGCGGAGCTAAACTTTTTTTGTTCAAAATAAAAACAAAGCTTTAAAATTTTAATAAACACAGTTTTTGAAATTAATTTTATTGGTACTTTGGGACCATACTCTTAAATGAAATAAATTGGACACGTATATGTAAATATTGTATTGTTTCTCTGGTGTGAGAAATGGAAAGTGTAAATAAGGATCAAAATGTAGAACAGACATTCTGAAATAGGAAGAAAATGTTCAAGTAGGGAGGGGAATTAGGGAGGGAGAGGAGGGAAATGAAGAAAAGGAAAAGAAAAAGAGAAAAGAAAGAAAATCACGGAAACGAAGCTTTTGTAACTAAGATGGAAAGAGGTATTGAAAGGATGGGAGGGGAATGGGAAAAGAAAAGAAGAATCAAGATACAAATGTGCAGGTACAAATTCCCTATGACAAATGTGATCATTGTAACTAAAATGTTAAACACAGTTTATTTTACAAAAATTTTGATCATTACATCAGAGCAAAAGATAGAAAGCTTAAAGTAAAACGGAAGTCAAAAGATTGTGAGGCTATCTACTCCTTTGTGTGCCTTTGCCCATGAACAGTAGTGTAGTGTTAAATTTAAATCTTTGGTGATAGAGTAAATTATTCTTGAAAGCACAAGAAAGCTGTCAACTGCAGAAAAAAAAAAAGCCTGTCTCTGAAACTATGTAAATTGGTGTAGAATCTATACTTGAGTTTTAAGGAACAAGTCAGACTTTAGTGTTCTCTCCTGTTGGATGTATTAAAAATAGAAGTAGCTAGTGTTTATTGAACACTCATTAACTACTTAAAAGTGTCTGGAAACAGTTAACAAGTATTATAAAACACATTTTACAGATAATAAAACCAAAGTGTGCAAAGTTTAATGTGCCCAAAGTCATATATCTGGGAAACAACACATACAGTTTTCATTTCACTGCCCTATTATGCATTAAAATATCATCATAATATTTAAAAATAACACGTAGGAGATGGAGAGTGGCCTTTATGTGTTAGGAAAGAGGGAAATACAGTTATATGTTTACATGGACAAAGGAGTTGTCTCAAATCACTAAGACAGTAACTGGGAAAGTTGGGAGAGGTGATATAGCCAAGAACCTAAGAGTTCAGTGTTTCTTAGTTTTCTGTTGGTGCTGTAACAAATTGCCATGAACCAGGCAGAGGCAAAAGGATTACAAGTTTGAGGCCAACAGGGGCAATGAAAGAGACCTGTTTCAATGCAAAGTGACAAGTAAAAAGGGCTGGGAATATAGTTCACTGGTAGAGTACCCCTGAATCCCATCCCCATACACACATACATAAGCAAATGCATGCACGTGCATCACACAAAGTTGGCTCAAAGAAACATAAATTTTTATTCTTACAGTACTTGGAGGTTAAATCCAACATGGGTCATATTAGCTAGAATTGAGCTGCTGACAGAGCTATGCTCCTTCTGGAGAGCAGGGAGAAATGATTTCCTTGGAGTTTTCAGCTTCAGGAGGGCATGGTCATGCCTCTATCTTCTAAGGCAACAATAGTTCAAATCCTTTTCCCTTACTCCACATCACACTGACTTCCTTTTCTACTTCTCTTCTCTACTTTTAGGTACTTTGTGATTATATTGGGCCCCTCTGAGTAATCTAGGGTGAGCTACCAATTTTAAAGTAATTTTATTTACGGTCTCAATTTCATTTGTAACATAGTAACTAGATGCATGAAGTAAAATGTAAATATTTTTGTGGGACAATGATTGGGCTCTATAATAGACTCCATTATTCCTTTCTCTCCTTCCTTTTCTCCCCTTCTATCCTTTCCTTCTTCCTTCCATCCATCAGTTACACCAGCACTATGGAAGCATCTGTGGAAGGCACATGGGTTTAGGTTCTGAGGAGACAGTGGAAAAGCTAACAACCAAAACTCTGTCCTCATGGAGCTCCATCTCAGTGGAAGTGATGTACGAACAATCAATAAATGCACCCGTGGCCAAATATCAGGTCGTAGAAAGTACCCCAAAGATAGGGAAGGTGAGGGGAGAAGAGAGAGGGCATTGGCATCCAGGGATTGTATGGCAAGGTTTGTCAGTGGTTAGGGAGGCTGCTCTAGGAAGATGACTGTTGAACTAAAACCTACGTGGAGTGAGGGCTCTCAGAGATGAGCATAGCAAGCAGAAGGGAAGACAAATGCAAGGGATGTGGAGAGAGAGAGAGAGAGAGAGATAGAGAGAGAGAGAGAAGGAGAGAGAGAGACACTGCAATTTTGGAGCCAACAATAAGATGAGTGAGTCCAGAATAAATTGAAACAAATGAGGCAGAAATTTGTGAGAGAGGAGGAGAGGCAGGCAGCAGTACCAGGTCCTCAAGGGTCTGCAGGGCTTGGAACGGACTCTGAGAGACAGAGAAATTTTAGTCAAAGGAACTATTGGCCTAATATGCATTTTGAAGAGATTACCCTGCCTTGAGTATAGTTAAATGCCTTTGAGAGCATTAAGGATGGAAGCGGGAAGACCAGTCATTAATGATGCGCTGGCCGACAGGGCTGAGTCATGGAGGTGGTGAGGTGTCAGGTGAAAGACAGGAGCTGCCTTGAAGTGTAGCGGGAAACACAGAGGAAAGAGTGGTATCAAGAATAGGTTTAAGCCAGGCGTGGTGGTGCACACCTGTAACTCCAACCCTCTGGGAGGCTGTGACAGAAGGATCACAATTTGAAGCCCAGGATGCGCAATGTAGAGAAACTTAGTGAGACCCTATCTAAAAAAATTTAAAAAATAAAAAAGAAAGAAATAGAAAAGTGATGGAGATGTAGATCAGTATGAAGGCCTTGGGTTCAATCCCAAGTTTTTTTTTTAAATTTTTTAAAAGAATGTGTTTAAGGTGCTCAGCTTGAGCAACTGGGTCCAGGTGCTCTGGGTTGGAATTTCAGATGTTCACTTCCATGCGCCAACCTGTAACCTTTACTCAGCTCTGCTCTCCCGACCATGGAAACGATAGCAATGCCTGTTTCAGAGGACTTTTGGGAGGACAAAGGAGAGCAAAGGCGTTAGCTTGGCATCTTGAATAACAGTTGACAGCTGGGGTCAGTTAGAGGATCATCATCGTCATCATTGCCATCATCATCATCATTGTCAGGAGCAGCAGTAGCAGCCCTGCCTCAGAGTGCTCCAAAGTATTGGACTTATTTTTAAGGAAGAGTGTGTTGGACATATCTGTCTCAAAAAACAAACAAACAAACAATAATGGAAGGTGAGGAGTTGGGCTTAATACTGATAACAAATCATTCATGAAATAGTATTTTTATATTGCTTTATCTTGGTGACCTAACTCATTTTCCATGGCCTTTAACCATGTGTGTGTATCTCACATCCAGTTTGAATTTCATTGATTTCCCCCTCGCTTCTCCCTTATTTCAGGTGCTGTTAGTTGCCATCAGAGTCTCTTTCACAATCCCTTCTTGATGGCCCCTTACGACTCCTTCTCTGAAGCAGTTTTATTGCTGAACACCCACCTCTCATAGAAAGCACATTCGAGAAACAAGATGACCGAGGGTTTGTGTGCTAAGATTTTGGTATCAGAGTAACAGAAAGAAACAGATCTTGTAGTCTAGTTAAAATAATTTGAAGAGGAGGATTTTTTTTTTTTAAACAAAGGAGTGGGAAGGGTGTGTGAACCACAGAGATAAGTGTGATAATCAGGGTTACTAGCTCCAAGTCTGCTAAGACATCCAGGTTTGAAGAGATTAAGGCAATGACATTCAAAGATCCAGGGAAATAATGATCTGATCTCATTGTCCTCCCGCTGCAGGTTGCTCAGCTCCTTTTGGGATACTTCGCTTCCTGGATCAGCTGGAAGAGGAGAGTCGCTGAGACTCCCCATGTGGTCCGCACCACACCATCCAGGACTGAAACCCTCCCAGGAGAGGAATGGGATGGACTGGAGGTAGGGGAATGCACAGCACAGTTGCGGGGACTTCAGTAGCTCGGTAAAAATATCTGGTACAATGCCTGTTTGGGGGATTCTCTGCTGAACACCTGCTCTCAGTACACATATGTCCCCTAAGGAAAAAAATCTCTCCATCTTCCTATCCACCCATCTGGACTACTGTCATTGGGTAATGTTGGTCTTCAGCCCTCCCTGCATTTCCTTTTCCTCTGCCCACCTCCATCTCTCTTTAAAATGGATTTCTTTAATTAGATTTAAGGTAAGAGCCCTTTACTGAAGGCTGCCATTCAAACAGCTAAATAAACAAACAAATAAATGGTAGGAAATTAGTACATTTGACTCACATCTCCTCCTCACCCCATATGCTTTCTGCTAGGATGATATTGCTTGTGCATATTACTTTCAGAGTTCCTGGTTCAGGTGTGGTACCATCTCTCAGACTATATTCACGAGTTACTGTTCCATAGAAGGTAATGAGAAACAAATGCATCTTAAAAGTATGTTACAAAAAGCTATTTAAACACGTTAGCTCCAGGCACACTTCTAAAGCTACTTAAGGAGACAGTGTTTTAAAAGGAACATGGTAAGCTAGTGCAGGCTAGCAACAAACTGTAGGTTTTTAAATAACTCTGGTGCTATGGTTGTTAACAATGTCTCTGACAGAGAAACACATTTAAGAAATCTCCAACATGTGCGATAGCTATGGCATTCTAAAACCGTTTCCAGCTTTTTCTCTCTCTCAGTGCTGTGGACTCTAAATAAAACGGCTGTTTTCTTTTGAGAGACACCCTCTGAGTCCCCGTTAGTCCCTTTCTCATTGCTGGGACATAATACCCGACACACACAATTTAAGGGAGAGGCTCACGGTTTCCAGTGGATTAGCTGGCCCCAAGGTAGAAATAGCGCGGTGGAAGGGCACGGTGGGGAAAAGCTGCTCACCCTGTGCGGCCAGGGAGAATCCCGGGGGAGGGGGGAGGAGCTAGGGGCAAGAACGCGTCCTTCCAGGTCTCACACCCAGTAACCCACTGCTCCGGTCAGGCTCTGCTTCCTAAAAGCCACTGAACTTCCTGATGAGTGAATCTACTGGTGAGCACGGTGCCACAATGATCCGACTACTTTCCAAATGCACGAAACTGTAGGAGACTTCAGGTAAGTTAGTACAAGTTAGCATTAATTTACAAGTTTTTGAAACTGCTGTGGTCCTCTGATTACGAACTATGTCTCTGACGGAGAAGCACATTTAAGAAATTGCTCACATATGCAATAGCTGTGGTATTCTGAAAACATCTCTAGCTTTCTTTCCCCAGTACTAGGAACTCTAAATAGAATGATTATTCTCTCCTGAGAGGGACCCCCTGAGTCCCCAAACTGACAAGAAACAGGCACTGCTATTTTGGCTCCAAAAAGAAATTAACTAGGAATATTTCTGGGCATTTTCTAGGTGGGGAACAAGTACAAAGAACTTGGTTCTGAGATTAAATTTTGTTTTGAGAGCGCTGCCTTGAACAGCTGTATGTAGTGGTGGAAGGGAAGGACTTGGAGGATCATAAAGTGGCAGAAATAACAAATAAGGAGTCTCAGGGGCTGGAGTTGGCACTGTGGTCAGACAGAAGACGTCTGTGAACATGGTGCTCGAGAGGGAATGGGCGATCTGAGGGGCCACCTCTTTGACTTCTAGTTCCGCTGTTTGCCATTTGGGGGGAGCATGGCTTTGGAAGCAGGTGGGACTGCCAGTCTTGATTTTCTTTTCTAATTATATGAAGTGTGGAGAGAGGATATTGGAAATAGAGACCCAGCTGTGCCCAGTGACAGTTCAAACACAATGAGGACAAAGAACTCCAGACGCAAAAGGGAAGCTGTTTTAATCTCAGGTGTCTGCACTTTTCTTTCATTAGATGAAAAAGCCAGCAGCAATAATGGAAGAGAAATAATAAAATGAATGGTTCTCCCTCTCGTAGTTCCTTCTGGTACCAAACCTTGAATCAATCCGTCAAGAAAAGAAAGCCTATAAGACAAAATGAGGAAGATGGAGTAGGTAGCCAGCGGTGGAATTTAGAGGGTGTAGATGAAGTGAATTAGAGTAAGACTTTTTTTTTTTCACATGATAGCATGAGAGTGATTTACAAAGGGGGATGGCTCCTCATGGGGAAGGTGAAACATAAAGAAAACACGGTGTTTGCCTCAGGATGAGGTCAGCAGTTACCTCTTTCCCTTCCCTTCCTACCTCTTCTCTCCTTCTCCCTCTCCTTCACAGTGTTGGAACTGCCCACAAAAGTCTTTGAGGAGCTGGAATCTTGGGGCAATAAAAATAATTCACAAACTATTCTCTTCGTGTGTCATTAGACACAGCTTGAATGACAGAATAAACTTCATACAGTAATGCAGATCTATTTTGTCTAGTTACTTTAGTAGCTAAAGTTTTGCTGATTACATCATGTACTATTTTTAGCAAGACTTCAGTGTAACCATGGAAACTGCTTTTGCTGAAAACTCTCACACTATTTCCTTCAAAATTAGCCATAGAGAAGAAAACCTTTGTAGAAAACTAATATGAAACAAATGAGTTAGATATAAGGGGGGAAAAGCATAATTTAGTAAGTCATAAAGACATTTATTTGCATGTGGACACCTATACATGTGTTTGGGGGCATGTTATTCACCAACCTATATTTGTATGTGAAATCACTTGAATTTTTACTTTCTTCTTTACTGGCAACAGTCTGAACACATGACACAGTGTAGTTTATTATAACAGTACGGCACTGCATATAAATTTGAAGGGAAGCCTGTCTCTGAGGAATTGGGAGACACTGTTTCCTGGTAACAAGAAATGTTGGAAAGTTGCACTGCACAGTCCTTCAGCCCGATGAGGAACTTGCTGAGGTGTGAGCAGTAGGAATGAAGAGAGCGAATTCCCTCACCATGCTTGATATGACTGAAGTGGTCACTCTGAACGTTGCCTCAGGATGAAGGATGTTTAGTCAGGGGATTACATAGTAGTTGTTTAGTAAAGTATGGCTGTTCTAGCCTTTGGTTGATCAAATTAGACATCCTAAAAGAACTCACAATCCAGGGACCTATGAATATGATATATTACTGTATATGGCTAGAGAGACTTCCAAGACAAGGCCAAGGTTATGGGCCTTCAAATAGATTATTCTGGATTATCTGCATGGGTCCAGTTTAATCACATGAGTCCTTGAAAGTGAAGAATTTTCTTGGTTGGAGTCCAAGAGATGTGGTGGAGGGCGATGTCAGAGTCATTCTAGGTGTGACAAGGACTTGATATATAGTTATTGGGCTGAAAATGGAGGAGTGCCGCATGGACTCTGAGAAGGAATCAAATTGTTCTAATAACACAGATAAGCCTGGAGCTAGGCTGGAAATCTCCAGAGCTTCCAGATTAAAGTCCAGGCCTAGTGAGATCCCAGGCAGAATTCTCTGCCAAGCTTGCGGGACTTCTGACCTAGAACGTAGTGAGACAGTGAATGGGTGAAAACTGCTAGGTTTTTGGCAATTTATTGTCACAACAATAAGGAACTGATACGTACTTGAAATTTGCTACTGTAGAAATTAAGCTTACTAATAAATTTTCTGTTCTATTGGTGTAAGACGGGGGAAAAAAGAACATTAGATATCTTTTACAATTTCTTGTCATTTATCAAAAACCTTTTAATGAGAAATTATACTTCAATGGATTTTTTTAGTGATGAAGTTTTATGTAAAATTTAATGTTTATATTATTACATATATCACCACAAATGAACACATCATGTAACATCTAATGAAATATTATCCTTCATTAGAACTATGCTGCATAAATATACTGGCTAAGTTGGCAAAGTGATCATGTTATGGCCAATAGAAAGTAGGGGGAGAATGTATTTCTAGCAGTCAAAAGGCTGGAAGTATGTTACAATGATGGATAGTGTTTCTCTCTGGGTTATGGGAATATATTACAATTTTTAAAAATTTTCTGTGGTGAAAATAAGTTACTTTTACAATTGGAAAAAATCCTAACAAATGTCAGTACCATTATGAAAATAAGCAGGAGAGCTTGATACTAAACAGGGTGGCTGGGAGTGGAGAAGTTTGAAACCATGCATCAAAGAAAGCTGCTTTTGAAAGGCTTACCACGTGGCCAGCTTGAAAACAGGACTCTATGACTTCAGTTTGCTCTGACTTCTTAATTATTTTTCTTAAGTGCATGCTTTCACTTGTATTAGATAGGATTTGTGGGGTTATAAATAACAGAAACTTGATTCAAAGCAAGCAAGCCTCAAGTAATATAAAGTCCGTGGATGGATCTTAGCTTCAGCTATGGCTGGTCCACGTGCTCCAGCAATGCCTTCATGGGTGGCATGTTTCTCTCTGCCACAAGGAGCTCTTCTTCTAGCCAGGGGGAAACAGAGATTCAACAGAAAAGTCCATTGAGGACTCTGGCTATTCCAGTCATGGGGGTCAGTGAGATGGGTGTTCTGGAAGATTATACCTATGGTAAGGTAAATCTATCTTGAGTTAGGTGGAATGGATTTTTCTAGAGGAAATTTAGGTTCTATTAGTAAAGTAGAGAAGAGATAGTGTTAACAGAAAAACCAAGTGCTGACTATTAGAAGATATGTGCAGGACCCAGAATGGGGACAATTAGATAACCAGACTCCTCACTGACAGGAAGTCCAAACCCATAAATTCCAGACTCTTCTCTTCTGGTGGAGACTCATACCATGAAAGGATGCTGGACTCTTCATTTCCAAACACTATTTGGCCATTATCTCTGTTTCATACCCTCTGTCACAGCCTTTGCACTTCTTCACTTCAGAAATTTGAGGAAAATTCTTTCCTTATTTGGGGAACATAAAGTGTCATGTTAAGAACAACTCACAATTGTAGTAAGTGCTCATTTTTTTTTTTGGCTCCTTCTTATCCCATGATGAGTTCTTTGCCTTTCTAGCCTGGTATCTGCTTCATGGTAGGAAGTAAATATTTGTTGAGTAAATGGAAATTTCTGACTTCTGAAATGAAGCTAAACATTTGTCTCCTTTCTTTGTTCAGGTGTTAACTTACAGAATTTTTACTTTCAACCCTAGTGTCTATTTCACTGAAGCACTCAGAAAATCGAGAACCCTCCTTTATTCTACAAAGCTTCAGATTTCATATGTGGCCATTCACATTGTGCTCTACATTCACAATTTATATCAACTCAGGGAATTATTATTATGCATTGTCTAATTTTCCACAAAATGGAGATCTATTTTTCCAAACCTCCTCTCTCTATGTAATCCTTGGCTACTAAATATGGAAGTAGAATTCTGAAGAAAACGTTTTGAGTTAGTTAGTTTTCTTGTTACTGGAACACAATACTCAATACCCACAATTTAAAGGAAGAGAGGTTTAGTGTTAGTTATGGTTTCAGGGGCTCAGTCCATGGTCAAGTAGTCCCAAGGCAGGAATATCATGGAAGAAGCATGCAGCAGAACACCCATGCTTAGTTCATGGTGGCTTGGAAGCAGAGCAGAACAGTTCCAGAGCAGAAGTGGTGAAGGTGAACGTGAAGTGGGGAAGGTGAAGGTGAAGTGGGGAAGGTGAAGGTCAAGTGGGGAAGGTCCAGATATAGGCTCCAAGGTCATTTCTCCATGGCCCACCCGCCCACACGCACCTAAAAGTGTGCTTTAATCTTGTGGGTGGTTTCCAAGCCAAATATGCTGCCACAATTATGCTTAACCTCCAACATATTTTAAGGTTATAGTAAGTTCTTACCAGTCTTTGTAGGTTTAGGCAAAGTCCCTGGGACAGGAAGAGGAGAGAATCAGACATCTGTATATCCTGATTGTCTATCCTTTCTTATGTTTCTCTGTAAGTGCATTGCTATTTCTGAAACAAATGTCCTTCAATAAACTGCAGTGGGGGCTCTGATATTTAAGATGGTAAATAACCAGGAGAAAATGGGAAGCTAAAGACTTATTCTGTGGTGTCCCTGTAATTGACCTGCTTTGTGAGCAAGCAGGGCTGAATGACCTTTGGTTTCTCCCACTTAGAAATTTTCTATTTCTGATGCTCTGCAAGGATCTTTACATAAAATCTTCTTGAACTGGCAGCTATTGTCTTGCACTTTTTCAAAAACTCTTGAAAAAATACTCTTGAGCATATGAAAAGGCCCAGAAATCAGTGGCACTGTATACTTTTAGATTATTACCCATTCCTTGAATTCTCTTTAGAGGATACTTGCTAGATAATTACCAGAACAAATCAGTGAGTGACTGGAGGACCCACAGGCAAAGGCTGTCGCCAGGCAGAACAGCAAAGTAGGCAAAGTTATCATTTGGTGATTTTTTTTCCCCTCCACCTCCACCTCCCACTTCTAGTGTTCCTGTGTTTTCTTGCCACCTCTCCCCTTACCTGGTGCTCTGGGGCCTCCAACTGTACACCCCACTAAAGCATGAATTGGTTTTACCCTCGTCTTCCTAGTAAATTCAGACTCATGCAATATTCTGATTCCCCAGGCATCCTTCTTGAATGATAGCTCTTTTTGAGTGACAATTAGCTCATCTAGCAAATGTTACATGTACTACTGAATTAGTATTTCCCATGTCATCCTCAGGTTAGCAGGGGCTCTTGTGAGATAGTATGTTAGCACACTGAAGCCTGATCAGGTCTGAAGGACATTTTCTTCACACCGCTTTACTTCAAGTTAAGCCTTACACATTATTCTCCTTTCCTCAAAATGATTATGAAAGAGTACGCTCTGCTTTTTATATCCTTTTCCTTTCCTCACTCCCTTATAATTTATATTTCCATTCTGCTATTTGATGGGTAGTGGGCTTTCAAATATCAGCAACTACCACTTAATCACCAACTTCTGTTTAAGCACATTTGACCTGTCCACACCGTTAGGCATTACCTCCTATTCTCGTCCCTAGCCTCCTTTGATACACTACTAGCTCTCTTTCTTTCCCTGTCTTGTGAATTAATGGTCTCATTAACTGGCTTCTTTTATTTTGTTTAAAAGCCTACGACTGGAGCCTTCACAAGAATCACTTGGACTTCTATCCCCTGTTCTCTAACCCATTCAGCTAATGACAAAATCCTCAGCTCAATGTGTACCAAGTCTCAATCTTGTTACCATTGCTTTGATTTAATTCCTTGCTGCTTTGCCTTAAACTTTTTCAGCAGTTTCCTTCTCCATGTTTTTACTCTCTGAAAGATCTACCTTAACATGCAACTGGAGTTACCCAGTCTTAATATTCTTACGGTGCCTCAAATGCTTTTGTTTCTCCATTCCTAGTCAGAGTTTGCATCACCATAGGTACCTTGTTTTTCCCTTATTTTCCCCATCTCCTCTCCTTAATCCCTCCAATAAAGAGGGGGAGAGAGGGAGATAAAGACAGAAAGAAGAGAGAAAGAGAGAGAGAGAGAGAGAGAGAGAGAGAGAGAGAGAGAGCGAGCGATCTAGAGGCTTCCTTGTCTCTTCAGTTTTTGGTAGCTCTTCATGCTCCTTGGCTTACGGTACCATCATTCCTGTCTTTGCCTCCATTGCCACAAGACTGTCTCCTTTTCCATCAAATGACAGTGTTTTCCTTTCCTGTCTAAAGACAGTTGTCACTGAATCGGGGCCTACCATGAACTCAAGGTGATTTCATCTTGAGATCCTTGACTTAAATATATCTGTAAAGACCTTATTACCTAAGGTTATTTTCAGAAGTGTCAGAGTTTAAGAGTTGGGGTATCTTTGGGGGTGGACACTATTCAATCCACTATATCTCTTTCTCCTACATCTATTCCTTTGCCATAGCAACACTTACTTCTACAATGGTTTCCCTGCAATTTTAAGTTCTCTAAATTCAATCTGGTTTTGGAACCCAGCCTGATTCCAAACTTCTTCTTGGGGCTTTTCAAGAGTCCAGAATTGTTCTCTTTTCTCAAACTTTAAGGTTACTTTGTACTGCTGTGGAAACATTTGCCTTAATATGACACAAGGCAGAAGTATTTATGAACCTATTGCATTTTCGCCATGAGACTTTCAGTTTGTGGGAACACAACCACCTTTGTAGCCTCTAATGGAAACCCCCAAATTGGAGCTATGCATGCATTTTTGACTCAAATGGACTCTAAAGGCAGAGCCGCGTTGTGAAGGAGTTCATGCCAGGAGAGCACAGAAGGGATCTCTACAGCCTGAAAGGGGCTGCCATCTCCTTTACCCTATCCAGATGGGCATTTGGGGAGAGAAGTGGAATTTAAACAAGGTAAAACAATTAAACAATCCCCATTAAATTTTGAAGCCAAAGGCAAGATATCATCAGAAGAATGCTTTTCACATACCTGTTCCCAGGACCAGTCTTTTTTGTTTGTTTGTTCTTGTTACAACAAACCAAGCAGTCTTATATAGTTCATAGATTGCTAGGCATTAGTGGAGCTCAGTAGTCTTCCAGTCCAGTCATCAAGATGAGTGTGTGATTTGCCTCAAGCCATGCAGCTGGTCAGTGACAGAGCCAGGAATGGGGAGTCCAAGTCTCCTCATTCAAAACCTAAAAAGTAGCTTCCAGTATTTTTATGCGGAGAGATAGCCAATTCATTCTCCTTCTGCGAATCCTTCCACACTCTAATTAATCGTGAGGGCGACAACATTTACTTTGCTTTAAAGAGGTTTTGGATTTTTGCATGCCTTTGGCTTGAATAGCCTAAATTGGAAAATAAACAAGCACAAATAACACTGAGATGTGTTTCTCATATTTTAATACATAAAATAGCCTGTTTGTTTTTCAGCTTATCCCCTCACATTCTCTCTAATAAGCACAAGTCAGTAGATCATGTGTTCATTGGGTCTTGTGGTCATTAGTGTGACTCAGAAAGGTTGGACTCTAATTGCTTATACCCTGCATCAAGCACTCTGTTGACCAAGGTGCAAACCATTTTCCTTAGCGACAAAGTGAATTCGTAGGTCAGAAGCCCTCACTACACTTTTTTTGTAATTCTTGAATGTGTTGTTACCAACAAGGGAATCATTAGAACCTATTCTCTTAAAATTACACATACTCATTATAATCATTTTCAGAATGAAAAGTCAGGACCAAAAGATTTGTGCTTGATTTGTAAAATTACATATTTGGAAATCTCGCAGTGATACAAAATTAAATCCAATTTAGCTATGCATTTAACAAATCAAGGCCTTTCATGAAAAAAAGAAAAGAATTGGGTTATTCAAGAAAATCAAGGACATGTGGTTACTACAGTATGCTTTATCAGCGTTGTTAAAAGTCATGTGTAAATAATACATATGTATTCAATAATATTCTAAAATGAGACTTAAGGCAGAATTAAGTCAGATCATGGAGTAATTGCTGAGATTGAATATAATGCAAAGATTAGATAGTCTCTTATATTCTCTCACAATATCATGATATTAAACTGTTGCTGATAACAATGATAATGATAACGGATATTACTGAGCTCTGACTATATTCTTCATCTATGTTAGTGCATCAGTAGAATATACACTTCTGAGAGCTTTATTTCTATTTACTTATTTAATCCTCAGAATAAGCCTATGACACAGGTACTACTAATAAAATAGGTATTAATACTATCCTCATTTACCACTTTACAGATGAGGAAACTAAGGCACAGAATATTTAAGTAATATGCCTAAAGAGGCACAGGGAAGATTGGACTGTGGCATTTAGGCCGTTTCTGAAGCCTTGCTTGTGACATTTATGTCATCATCAAATCTAACTGGCACAGCACCATATATTTGGCTAAGTATAATCTGGCGACATTTAGTGAAGGCTTGGAGGACTGGCTAAAATGGTTCTGAAATAGTGTGCATGACTAGGAGTGCTTCACGTTCTGGCTAGGAGTTCCTGGAGAAGGCACTTGATGAGGAAATGCTTGTGCTTTCCATCTTCGATTTATTTCTAACTTTCCGCAGTGACTGGGTCCATTGACAATCAAGTGGGCAAAGACAACATGCAAAGTCCAGGCAGCTACTTCCGTTTCCAACACCCTGGGGGTGGAATGTGTGGATGGCCGAATGTCTACTGAGCAGCCAGGCGCTCTGCTCCTGCATGAGCGCAGGCCGCCCCACCCTCACTGCTGTCCTGTTGCTTCTCTCATCTCCCTAAATCCTTTCTTCTTCCACGCGTGCCCCTGGCACCACAGTCATGGAGGAGGAGAACAGGGAAATCTCGGTGTGTTATCGTTCCATCGTGGAATGGCGGGAGCTTTGGGACTGTCTGCTTCCAGGAAGAAGTCTTCTACCTTCCATCTCGACTCTGCTCTAGGGTTCTGAGAATACAACTCTGATATTGTTCAGTTTATGTATCTCTTTCCTAGCTGGGATAATCTTTAGTTACATACAAGGTCCAGATCTTGATAACTGAACCATCAAGCTTCAGTTATAGGCCAAGTCATCATTTAGAGTTGTGTGTTTGTATGGTGAAGCAAATCCGTGTATGAGGCAAGGTATGTCTCTGTCACTCCTGTGCTTCAGGAACTGTTTGCTTTTGTCCCTTCAGGGAGTTGACAGGAGAAAGGAGCACTGATATTTTTCTAGATTGTCATGTGTCACGTGATCTACATCACCATTTCCTTTATTTTTTAATTTTAACTTTCCTTCTTTGGTTTTTTCCTTCCTTCCATTCTTTCCACCTTTCTCCTTCCCTTTCTCCATTTGGACCTATTTTCCTTTCCTTACTTTTCCTTTATTTTCCTTTTCTTCCCTTCCCTTCCCTTCCCTTCCTTTCTCTTCCTTTCCCTTTTTTTTTCTTTTCCTTTCCCTCTTTCTTCTCTGTGGTACCGGAAATTGAGCTTAGGGTCTACACACTGAACTACATCTCCAGCTCCTATTTACTTTTTATGTTGGGATAGTGTCTTGCTAAGTTACTAAGTTGCTCATACTGCATTTTTTTTTTGTTTTTCATAATGACTGCAACACGCAATTTCTCACTCCATTTAACAGATGTGAAACTAGAGGCTAGAGAGACAAGTTCAAAGAGCCAAAGTGATAAAATTGAAATTTGACTCTCATTTGGGGAGACTCCAAAGTTAGTGTCCTCGCTCTGATGCCATTCCCACAGGGATTGTGTACATGTTAACTGAATTCAACGTTTTTAATAGAAGGGGCTTAACCTGTCAGGAGAGATTTGGGCATTGACCTAGTGGTAATTTTGAGAAATCATCATTCTAAAATTATGGCTTAGAAGTAATGATTTGGTCTTTCCCTGTGGGTAATCTACCCTGAATAAACTACTAGTCCTGCTCAGGAGATAAAAGATTGGTCCATCTCACATAAGCTAGAGCTCTTGCACGCAGAGACAACCTTCTAATTAAGGACGTTTTCATCCAGGTACTTGATTACAATTGACAACAAATACATAAACAGGGTTCTTGTTAATGAATTTATTAATAGATGCTTCCTGTTGACTCACATTTGTCCAAGTTCAGACGTTGACATCATTCTCTGAGTGTATAACCTTTTGAGTGACACAACAGAGATATTGGCAGGCAAGCACCAACATACTGGAGCATTTCCCTAACTGGCAGTGGCTGTAGGCTTGATAGATCCCTGACCTCCTTCCATTCTCATACTCTCTCCAATGGAGAATGCGTTTGAGTTTCACTGCCTCATTACACACTCTACACAAATAATTTCCAAATCAGCATCACTCGTGCTCTGTCTGTACAAGTAGCCTGTTGTGTATTAGTCAGCTTTGCATTGCTGTGAGAAGATACCTTAGAATAACAGTCTAAATTAGAAAAGTATTATTTTAGCTCACAGTTTTAGTCCATGGTTAGCTGACTCCATTGCGTTAGACCCTTGGTAAGGTAGAAACATCATAGTGGAAAGGTGTGATGGAGAAAATCTGCTCAACTCATGGCAGTCAGGAAGGGGAGGGAGGGAGGGAGAGAGAGACAGAGAGACAGAGAGAGAGAGACAGAGAGAGACAGGGACAGAGAGACAGAGAGACAGAGAGAGAGACAGAGACAGGGACAGAGAGAGAGACAGAGAGACATAGAGAGACACAGAGGAGATAGAGACAGAGAGACATAGAGAGATACAGAGGAAGACACAGAGGAGACAGAGACAGAGACATAGAGAGACACAGAGGAGACAGAGAGACAGAGAGAGCCAGAGTTGGTGACAGCAGGAGTCCTCCTTTTGCTTTTGCTTCATCCTAGCCTGCAGCTTATTGGATGGTGTTACCCACAATCAGAGCAGGCCTTTGCTCCTCAATTAGTTGTTCCAGATGCCAGTTGTCTCTAGAAACAGCCTCACAGACATGCTCACAAGTGTGTTTTACTAATTCCCTAGGCATTTTAAAATCTAATCACGTTGATGATACGAATTATTTATCGCACCCTTGTCTACCAGATACTCCCAAATGGACATTTCACAATCATTTAAAGCCCACAACTTTTAAAACCTAACTTCAAAGTGAGGTCTGATTCCCAAAACATCTATCTGCTGGTAACTCAACAATGCCAGGCACCCTTGTTTTGGTGTCCTTTCTACTGTATCTTTCCTCATCATTTTTTCCTAAGAGACATTCCTAGAACCCTTATCCTGATTTGCCTGCAATAGCTTGCTTGGCCTCAGAGGCCGCTATTCCCCTGCCCCTGAAGATGAAACTCTGTCTCTAAGTTCTGGGATCCATTCTATTTCTAGACAAAGGAAAATTAAAGAACACTGGCCTAATTGTTTTCCTCCCCCTCAGGAACAAGCACTATAGTTTTAATCATGCATTTAAAATCTTTTAAATTAATTTTTTATTAGCTAAGTAATATGTGAATATTCTCCTTGTAAGAATTAACACATTACTGTTAAACTAAACTCTGTGTTCACTCTCTACCTGTTATCAGTGGATTCTTACTTTGCATGCTTCCAAACATTTTCCTAAACTTTAGCATATACCAATAGGTTCATCAAAAATGCATGTTTACATGTTTTCTTCTTAATAAACATATCACAAATAGAAATATCATAGTATATACCGTCGCTAACATGCTTTTAAAACTCACCTTCCATTTATTTAACAAATATTTATTGGGTGATTCTGGGGACTAGACACCATTCAAAACTATTGAGAATATAGTGGAAAGCCAACAGCAAAAGCAAAAGCAAAAACAAAACCCAAAACGAAATAAAGAAAAAGTTTCCAAATTCGTGGCGTTTATAAGGATTGTCTATTCCTGTGGTACAAATAGATACTTCTTTTGCTTGTCAATGATCATGTAAGATTCCAGAGTATGGGTATGTTGAAATTTATTTGGCCATTCTGATACTGATGGACACAGGTTATTTCCAGTGTTTTACTATGACAAATAGCACTGCCATAAGAGGCTTGGGCACATCTGTGTCTGTCTATGGTGGATGTTAAGAGTGGAGCTGCTAAACCAAGTGCCCTCCAAGTTTCCAGCACTTCCAACAGGAAGATTCGTGTGCAAGAACTCTTATGTTTGCACATACTTGCCAATGCTTGGTTATCTAAATTTTATGGATGTTACCCACCTTATATGTGAAATGTGGCATCCTGCTACTATTTAAAGTAAATCAAATTTTATAAAATGCCAAACTACACACTGAAGTGGGTGAAATGTACAGGAGGATTTAAATCTCTGCAACCCATTATTATCATAACACGCATATCACTTCAGCTTCTCCAATGCTTATGGAATGATGAACAGTTACAAATGTGAAACAATCTGAGACACTACCTCATCTACATGTCTCCTTCCCTTTCTCAGTTCTCTTGAGAAAAAAGCCTGAGACAGAACCTCTTGTAGACTCTGGAGAGTAGACAGGTAGACATGGAACTCGTGGAGAGATGGCAAAGAGTTGGGGAAAAGAGAGTGTATGGGTTTGAACCTGTGTCTCCCCCCGCCCCAAGGCCTAATGTAATTTGGATGGGGCTGAGTCTGGCATTTGTGATTGCTTTGTTGTCTGGCACTGGGATTGGCAATATGAGTGCTGCACCCACCCAGGGGTGGAGTGGACTTACAGAGTAAGGGTGAGAGGAACACATGTCTTTTTCCTTCTCTTGCTGGGTTTGCGCACTTCGTTGTTTGGCAGCTACCATGAGTGGCTGCCCTGCCATGCCATGCCACTTTAGAGCCAACTACATATGGACTGAAACCCCTGAGAACTGTAAGAAGTAAACCTTTCCTTCCCTAATTTTGGACATCAGGTATTTTGTCTCAGCAGCGAGTGAAAAGTAACTAAGAGAGAAGTAGCAAAACTGGAACACACACACACACACACACCAATAGTCTTGATCTGCACGTGGTCACTGGCTGCTATGAGAACATCAGAGAAGACTAGGTATGGCACCGAAGGTACATTTCTGTCCTCTCTGCCACAAATTACCAGGACTAGAATGTGTTCTGAGCCAACGTGGTTTTGATGGTGGTCAGCAGCTTTAAAAATAGATTTCCTATCCATGCAGCCATCTCCTCTCTCTTGGAGGAGGGCAGCTACCATAAATATTTCCATCAGTTCAAACCTGGTGGCCTGGGGAATACCCTCATTGCAGATATCCAAGGTCTGGGGAGCTCATCTTCTAATTTTTTCTTGAGCCGAAAATATGTACCTAAATTTCTGGCCTCAAGCACTGCAACCACTGGCTTGAATCATGATAGAGATAATTGGGGGTTTAGTGCAGACCCCAGGATCTCTGACATGCCAGATCTTTGCGACTCTGGCTAAATGCTTATTATTATAAATTTACCACCTTAAACATCAATGAGGACAGATATGAAAAATAATGCAGGTAAAAAACTGATATTAAGTGGGTACATTAAACAATGAAAGTAGTTGATGTCGGTACAGTTAACACAATAATTTTAAGTGTTCAGAGTGTAAGGAACCAGTGAGTAATGGAAGAAATGAGCCGTTGAGGAGTAACTGGGAGTTTGGAGCAAGGAAGGGGTAAGAAGGTTTTTAAAAGTATCAAAATAGAGAGTGCTTTTTGAGTTTTGACAGTCCTACAATCAAGTTTAAATGGCCATTGTAAGTCACCTAGCCTTGTCTTGTGTAGCTATGCCAGCAGGTCTTGATGTTTGACTTTGTCTTTAGTTACATGGACTCTGTAGGCAATCCCTAATAATGAAAATGCTGGGCTCCCAAGCTGAGGTTGTTTTGGACCCAAGCTTTTCTACTAAACACTGTGCCTTATGCTTAAGAGGCGCACAGTAGAGAAAGATTTTTGGATTTCAAATCCTATAAAATTGGAATATTAATAATAATAGCAATTCTTTCCTTGTAGATCACTGGAGTAAAGGAATGTAGGAGAAACACTTCCTGTCTGGCATTTATAACAGTCATTTTGGATCAGTCCCTGCATCCTTTCTGCCTCATGATATCAACCTCTCTCTTTCTCTCTCTCTCTTTCAATGGCTCCTACATGAGTGACCTTTGCATTCTGAGGAATCATTTCCATAATGCATCTTTCCTGGGAGAAAAACCCATTGAGAATCTTGCTGCAGGTGATAGAATAGTGAGAAACCTGGGTTGTTTCTCCATTCATCCAGATGTTAGATGGATCCTTGATAATAATCCTTCTGAGGATGCTCATGATTGTGTACTTGGCAAAACATGGGCCTTCAACAGAACCAACTCAGAATGGTTCTGCAGCAGCAGTTGGTGTCACTGAGGCATGGGTCACTACGTCTGTCTCACGATGCTAGATGTTCATGTAATCATCTGCCCCATCTCTTTCCTTGGGAGCCCAGTGACAAAATGGCGGGGGGGGGGTTGTTTGCTTATTTTAGGAAGACCATGAAGAAGAAAACAGCCCACTTAGGAGCAAACCATAACGTACATTAGTATGTGCAAAAACACTTCTCACTGTAGAGACCTGGGTCATCACTGAGATAAAAAGAGTATCTGGATTTTGAGGGGTTGAGGTTCCTTTCCAAGTGCTTTTCTTAAAGCATTTTTCAAGTTTCTCATGCCCAAGCCCATTCCTTTTGCTTCTTTTTTAACTCGAAGGAAACAGACAAATAATGTCTATAAAATTACTGGGCATTTGTTGTTTTAATTCATTTTCAGGAATTATTGACCCAGTGGAACTTAACGATGCTTCAGAGTTGAGGTTCTTTGTGTAAATCCTTCACTTTTTGCAGATTAACAGCTGAATGGGACCTGGGAGAGCTCCAATGTCCAAATGCTAAAATCTACACCAGATTTTCAGTAGAAAGAAAGTTATGGTTCTGCATTCCAGTTGTTTTGTTTCATCTTTTAAAAAAGCTAGAATAACAATTGCAATGACAAGAACAAAAATTAAATTGGTGGCCCTTTCTTTCTTAAAAAGAAAGTTTTTGTTTTTGTTTTTAAACTGGCAAGCTCTGACCAACTGGCTGAAAATCAGGGGCACAACTTGCAGTTTTCTCTCCAATGTTCTCTGTTCGTGGCCTGTAAAATCTGATTTCTAACAACATCAGACTGAGTAAGTGTATGTAGAGCAGCCATAGTCAAAGCCACTGAAAGCAGATTTTATTTTAACTGAATCGTGGAAAGAGCGAACAGTGCCCTCTGAGGATCTGTATTAAGTCACCCCTTTATTGCTGGATTCTGAGTTAAATTTTAATGTTAATTTGCATCTTTTAATAAAGCGTCTAACCCTCCCCCCCCCCAAAAAAAGTACCAGACCATGCAGCAGTGTTTGCCCTTAGCCAGGTTTTGATGAAAGCAGAAGAAACTTCACTGCCTGGTTTTTGCAAGACAAGAAAGTACTGTGAGGTGCAGGCACACGGTCCTACTGTGGGTCCACCCCAATCCTCCTTAAAATGAGCCCAAGCACACACTCTTGGCCCTGTGTCACATGTACAGCTTGGGCTGGCACCGTTATTACCCCATCAACGCATCTGCCCATTTCTAATCCTTCAATGCAAAAGAGACAATTCTACCATCCCACATAATATGTACCAGCTGAATGGATCCCAATTTATCAGGAAAACTATAAATTGCAGAATACCAGGCTGCAACTGATGTAATAAACCCTGTGATCTCTGTACCATACATTTTAGGCTGTTATTTAAGGTCTCCAAGGAGATCGGTGCCATAAAAACCATTTCTCAGGAATTCTGTCAGCTATAGAGGCATACTGCTCGCACTAATATATTACAACTTGTTTATCACAGTCCAGAAGCAGCAACTGCGTTACCACGGGAGGAGAAATGATGCGTAGACTCTCTCAATAGGCAGCCAGATTGCTGTTTCCTCTGGATACATACAGCAGCTTGCTTTTCTCCTGCTGGTCCTCTGTCTACTCTGCACTTTCCCCCTCCATCTATCTCACTAGCTCAAAGGAGGCTGCAGAGGGCTTCTGTTGATCTTTACATCTCCCCCTTACTCTTCTCAGTGAAAGGATGATATGCAGCTCCAGGAAAAGATTGCAAAATTTAGGGGACCAGCAAGACCTTGAGAGCCACGTACATCTAGAGATAAATTCCACAGACTGTCCGTGTGGCCTTTGGTGCACCATGTAACTGCTTTGAGCCTTAGTTTCCTTAACTGTATTTTAGTTTGATTTTTAAGGAACAACAATGTCTCTTGTGAGGATTAAATGAGATAACAGATGTACAAAGCTTATTACAGTGTCTGATGTAGAGCAGGGACTAAAAAAGTGTTAGTTCCTTTCACCTAATTAGCCAATGTAATGAACACAACATGAGATACTGCTTTGGTGCCTTTATGAAAGAGCTAACAATATTGGAAACAGAATCTTACCATATTAATTCCAGTCATTCGCCTACTAGAGATCTTTAATGCAATTTCTGGAATGCTGGAAAAGACTGCCTCTTGTTCTAGTTATCTAGGACTACCATAACAAAGTACTATGCACCCAGGGCCTTATGTAATAGAGGTTTATTTTCTCACAATTCTGGAAGCCACGAGTCCAAGATCAAGGTGTTGCCAGTCTGGCTTCTTTTCTTCCCCCTGAGGCTTTATCTTTGGCTTTCTGAAGACCATTTGCTCTGCTGTGACTTCTCCAGGTCTATGTCAATGCTGTCATGTCTTTTCTTGCTGTGGTTAGGAAGAGCTTCCCTACAGGCCTGAACATTAAAGGTTTGGTTCTCAGCTTGGCACTGGTGGAAGGCTGCGGAAACCTTAGGAGGTGGGGATCTCATGGGAGGTATCAGGCCAATGGGGGCTGTGTTCTCAAGTAAGGATAGTGGGATTCCATGCTTTCCTCTTCCTTTTTCATTTCCCAGCCACCATAAGGTGAATGACTTTGCTACACCACACACTCTTTCTCATAACATACGAGCTGGCCACAGGCTCAAAAGGAATGGGGGTAATTGATCATGGACAGAAACCTCCTGAACTGTAAACTTAAGTAAACGTTGTGTCATTACAAGCCAGTTGTCTCTGGTACTTGTTACAGCAATGGAGAGTCGAGTAACACATTTTCCTATAACACCAGTTCCATTGAATTAGGACCCAACCCAATAACTTCATTTTAACTGAATGACCTCTTTAAAAACACCATCTCCAAATATAGTTACTAAGGTATTGGGTTAAGTACTTTAATTTTTGTTAAAAAATTAATCTGAGGGGTCACAAAATTTGGACAGAACAAACCCCAACCCTGCTACTTCTGTTTCAGCAATAAAAAGTGGAGAAGGACCTGATGCCACCTGAGGAACTATCATGTGCTTATTGCTCTCTATTTAAAACAAAGTGAATTTGGAAACTCACTCATTGTATTGTTTAATGCATAAAATAATTCCAGCAGACGTAGAAATTGCAGTAAAAATATTATTGTCTGGTGATGTTCTCTGCCTAATTGGCTACTCGGTGAAGAATTTAAGAAAAAAATGTCAAGGCTTTCCAGTAATGGATTAGTAATCTGACGACTGTGAAATCCTTTAGGTTGCCGAGAAGTCATTTCCCAGCTTAATAGAGCTGGTAGTTATCTCGTGCACTGTCATGGTTGGTTTGGCCTGTGATGGATAATGGCTGGATCACAGAGTTGGACAGCTGTGCTCTGAAGAGGCTTTGCACATCAGTATAGGGTCTTGCTTCTCAGCTCTAGGGACTCAGGCTTGAGAGCCCCGAGGGGCTTCTTATCTCTGTGTAACTAGTGCAGCAAACCAAGTCATGGGGAATCTGTCAGCTAAAACATGGGGACTAGGTCTGGGGAGGTATATTAGTTTCTGATGGCTTTGGTAATGAAGTACCTTGCACTTAGTGCCATTGCTTAAAATAATGCAAATGTACTAACTTACATTTCTAGAGGTCAGAAGAGACATATCTGCCTCATGGGGCTAAACTCAAACTGTCGGCAGTCTTGGTTCCTTTTGGAGGCTCTGGGGGACAATCTCTGGAGTCTAGCTTGTCTAGACCTCTTGGATTCTTTGAGTAGGAATGCCACATTCAAAGCCAGCACTGTCTTCCCTATCTTCAAAGCCAGCACCATAGCATTACCCATTTTTTTTTAAGCAGGGAAAGATATGGCCAGGAAGTAGGAGGTTGTCAGCACCTCCAGATTCCAAGGAAAGGCAAATAAGCCTGGGTGTTGGTGTGTCTGGGTGGGTTGCACAAACATGGGGTTCATGAGATCCACAAATTCTTTCATATTCCTTCCTTCCTTCCTTCCTTCATTCACTCCTATGAAAGTGTTCCCTTCCTTAGAAGGTATCTCTGCTTCTACTAGGTTATAGCCTGAGCTTCAGACCTGAAAGAATAGAAAAAGAAGATGAGTGCTATGTGTTTTCAAAGCCCCTAAGTACTGACTTTGCTCATCATCACAATTTCTATGCCCCTGCCGCTCCCTGTTCTCTCCTGGCTAACATTTATTGAATAGTTACCATGAGGAGAAGAAGTGCTTCATTGCTTTATTGGTTATTTATCTCCTGATCTTTGCTGCATTTGTGAGCATGGGACCTCCTGCATTGACAAATAAATCACAAAATTTCAGTGTTTTGGCCCCATTGAGGCTTATTTATTTCTTGTGCACATGACCTTGTAATGCTGGACCTCCGATCTAAGGCAGCTTTCCTCAATAGCATTGCTGCCCAGGCCCTATCCATGGTGCTGCCCCACCATTCTCCAGGGTCCAGAAGACTCCAGAGTCCTCAGCCAGCTCACTGGGAAGAAGTAAACAGAAAGGGTTCACTTGTTCCTCAAAAATTCAATGCAGAAGAAGCAGGTGTCATTGCTGATCATATTTTGTTGTTGAAAACGTGGCCACATCTGAGCGCTAGGGAGAATGCAGTACCTGACAGGGGTCTCTCCTCACAGTAACAGCTCACACCATGTAACTTTTGGGGAAGTGTAAGTCTTTGGTCAACAGCTGCCATCTTGTTCATTCTCTGGCAAACTGTATTTTGTAGGATTATCATCTATTTATTGATGAATTAATCAGGACTCCTAATATTCTAATAATATGATTTGATGAGGATATGGCATAATCAACATTCCTTCACAGACCTGTTTGAATTGTCTCTGATTTGAAAATCTCATCTTTGTAACCAGTGCCTTCATGCTAACACCTTTCTTGAAACAATGCTTATCCACTGTCTTTTCACCTGTCTTCAGTCATCTGCCCAAAACCACAGGGTATCATATCTGCCCACCCTATTCTGGGAAACAACCCAGGAGTGGATTCTTGCTGTTCTCCTTTCCAGCCTTCTGTCCTACTCTTGTCAAATTCTCAGGCAACCTGTGTTTCCCAACTCTGAAGATCCAAATGTCTTCTAATCTCTCATCTCCCTCAGTCAGCAGCATGAATTCATGCTGGTCTGTAATCTCAACCCATTCCAAAGGTGTTCAGAGGCATCTAACCCCAACCATCAGGCATCTTTCATTCTTCTCTGTCCATTTATACATAGTCTGACATCTTTCCTGTGCACATTTTATGCCAGGCATTGTATAAGCTGCTGACAGAAAGATCGCCCAGAACTCCAACTGAAGGGAATCACTTTGCCAATTTTAGGAGCAAACGCACCAGCTCTTACCTTTTTCTGTTTCCACTGTTAAGTGTTCCAGCTCATAACCTACCTCTCTTAGAGTACTCAGCAATTTTCTCAATGATCTCCTACTGTATTTATCCTGAGTGGAATCCTTACCATACACTGCTGCCAAGCAAGTCTTTGTGAAGCCGAGTCCCAGTTTCCAGCTCTAAACCTCCTATGGCTCCCTATTGAATACAGAGTGAAGTCCAAACTCTGTAGTATAATGTACAAAACTTTCCATGATCTGCCTTCCCTTGATCTTTCTACTTTTAGATTCTATTTCTCCCTTGCATGTTTTTCACCTAACTGAGTTGTTTATGAGTCTCTGCATGTCTCTATATTTACCACTCTTCTGCACAGGTGTCTCATGCATGTATAGTTCTTTATTACCTTAAACTTTTTGGTATAGAATATGTCCTAGTATGAGTGAGTTCATTTGTACTTCGGCAGTATATGGAAAGTGAACAGCTAGGTCCCAGCCTGGAACACCCTTTTTGCTCTTTAGCACATCTAAATCCCAAATATAATGCTTTTAACCTTTGTCATGGCAGCAAATTTATTGTACATCATGTTTATTTAATGTATGGATTTTATTGTCCCTATTAGATGGTGCAAAGGAGTGCACATGATTTACCTGACTTGCTGCACAACAAACAACTTGCACCTGCTTTGCAGCTGAGCACAGTGCTCTGTATACAGAACAAAAATGTAAATACAGAACAGGCTGGGTGTGGTGGTGCATGCCTGTAATCTCAGCACCCTAGGAAGCTGAGTCAAGAGGACTACAAGTTTGAGTCCTGCCTGCTCAAGTTGTTTGGGCAACTCAGCAAGACCATATCTCAAAATTTAAAAAAATGAACCATGGGTAGAGATGTAGTTCAGAGAATTGGCCCTGAAAAAAATGTGTGTGTGTGTGTATTGAAGAGTTAGATCTTGCTAGAATGTCTGGAGGATTATAGAGTCTCAATAAGGCATCTAACACAGTCTGTGTACATATGGTAGTAGGATCTCATCTGGAAACGTCATACTGGAGTGTTAATGACTGATAACTACTTAACTGTTTTCAAAGTGGTGTTTAATAAGGATTCTAAAGGAATGAGTCCTTACTGTTAGAATGGTAGGGTTCCCAGAATAAGCGGGAGAGGTGTTTGGTGTCATAATTCTCCGATCCTCTGGCGTCTGCAATGAGATCCTCAGCACAAGGGTAAACTCTCTGGCCACTCCAGAAGCAGTCTATGACTGTTGGAATTAACACTGCAGTGTGAACTGCCATAGAATCTAGTGAAACCTCAGGTTCTGCAGTGGAGATGGCTGGGCCATCTATTCAGCACAGAGTTGGAGAGAGTATTAGTCGAATGAATAAACAAAGGTCTCAGACTTGGAGTGTGATTGTAAGCTCTAGTGTAAGGCTCTTGGCAGTGGTTGCCTCTCTGGGTGCTTCTTTGTAAAAAGGTGGGGCAGGACCTTGGTGCCAGGGAATGTGAATCTTCACTCTCGGTCTGTTCAGGGCTCTAACTGTGCCCTCTGATAACCGTAGGTGTTTCTGGCCTCTTGGTGCCAGTTCTGGGGAGTATAGACACAGCTTGGGTGTTGGGTCTTTATTAGAGGCATTAGCCACCAAGGGGCTGCTTAGGGTTTCACATGGTTTGCTGCTGAGCAGTAGGCCAGCAAAGTCACCAGGCTCCACATGATTTAATTAGAGACAAGATTTCAAGCTTTGTTTGTGTTCCCAGGATTTGGCATGATGGTACAGTTGGGACTGTGTTTTCTCGGCTTCCTCTGTTTAGGTAATTGGTACAGCAGGGAGGGCTTTATTGGACCAACGGTAAGTTTTCTCCACTGAAGCTTTGTTTCCAATACCCAAAATACATTTCACTTATTTTAAATGAGTCACTGGATACAATCCAGTCAAGGAATGTACGCCTTGGAAACTCTCTCTTGCTTAAGTTCTGTAAGACTTGGGAAAGGCAGAATTTGAAAGCCAGGACACCCAACTCCTATATTAAAGAGAGAAAGCAAACTCCTTTTTGCCAGTCTTCTCTGTAGCTTATCTTTTTTGTACATTTAAGAGTGTTGTTGTCAATCCAAACAAAAACATGGCATGAGAACCTATCATAATACTAAGTCCTTCACCACTGGGTTTCCTGTATATTTTCTGATATAATTCATTCTTATTGTGGCTCAGCATCCCATATTCAGATGACCTAGTTTTGTGAGGCATGTGTTGTCATTGATCCTTTCTGCACACATGGCAGACATCACTAATTGATACCAGCATTTTTTTCTCAATGGTCTGGGTCTTATAAATGGAGCTTCTTCAGGAGAGGTCCAGACAGCCACCAGCAGTCAGTGAAAGTCAGTACATGAGATAAACCCTGGTTTATGAATTTAGCAGTTTCTATTGACTTCTAGAAATGTAAAAACAAAGGCAAGGGAGGTGGTGGGGAGTAAAAATGATCAAGATGCCATGCATATATGTACCACTTCCCCAAGTTGAATATAATTATCATGTATTGTAAACATATACTAATATGAATAAAAAAACCTCAATGATTTAACTCCTTTATACTATCTATTTCCCTCTCTCCTTTCCTCTTCAAGACTTTCTGTTTTTCTAGTGATCATCTTTGGAACTTTAAACAATACAGCTAAATTTATATTTTTGTTCCATCAAGCTTTGAAAGTATTTCTTGATTTTTGTAAGGACCACGTTAGCTCTTTTACAGTTTCCTTCGTCTCTCCTCTCCCATTTCACTTTTCTTCTCTCACCGTTTTCATGTTGCTCTGTTGTTAACATTGGCACCCTTTGCTCAATGTTGTCTGTCCTGGTCACTCTTGAGAGGAGTGACAACTCATCATCAAAAGGGCGTCCCTGCCAGTCTATCTTCTTTACCTTGTTTTATTGTCCTTTATAGCATTTTTATCACTTGAAATACTATATATTTATTCTTCATCTCTCCTAAACTGGAATTTGAATTTCACAAATGGGAGACATTTGTGTTTTGTTTAGTGTTATGTTCCTAACACCTAAAGTACTACTGTCACAGTATGTGAGGTACTTAATCTGCTTGAGTAATAAGTGAATTGTAGTCATGCTCCAGATCCTGTCTGTCTACTGTCTGTCTGTTTATCTATCTATCTATCTATCTATCTATCTATCTATCTGCATATCTATCTCTTAGGATTGAATGCAGGGCCTTTGCATTAAGCTACTTGTCCAGTCCTTTGTATTTACTTGTTTTTATTTTGAGACAGGTTCTTGCTAGGTCACTTTGTTGCTTGTACTGGGCTTGGACTTGTTACTGTCTTGCCTCAGACTCCTAGGGTGCTGGGATTACAGGTGTGTACCACCACTGGCTCCCCGCTAACTTGCACTGGTAGAACCAGCCCTTTGTGCACAAGGAAGTGTCTGACTCTGTGGTTTGAAAGGACCATCTCGCCTTCTGGTCTACCAGAATACCAAGAAATTCCACTGAAGGCGTTCTCCAAACCAGGATCCCATTAAGAGGAATTTGTTTAACTGATTACCTAGGTTAACCTTATAAAGCATGTTATCTTACTATGGCAATGGAATGCATGGCAAGAAAATTTTGATGAGAACAGGAAAAAGAAGAGAAAGGTTTGGAATATAAGGTTGCTGAGGGAGGAAAAAATTAGGAATATGTGTGCTGGTGCAGCTCAGAATATAAACTGGAAGAGAAAAAAAGAAAAGTAAAAGAAAAAGAAAGGAAAGACAGGAAATAACATCACTACCTAAATTATTTCCTGTCAGTCTGACTGACAGCTATGTGTAGCTCCAGTGTGTTGAAGATATTGACCTGTAAGATAGATATAGGCTCTAATCTTTGGCTGACACTTTTTAGTTATGTGGCATTGGATGATTGATTTTACTCAATCTCTCTGCAAATTAATGCTATTCATAACCAAAAAATCATCTTGAATATCATCTGTATATTCCCAATTAACTACTTGAGCATAGAGAAGGCAAGTGCCTTGATGTGCTGGAGAGGACGAGGAAACAAGTGTTGTATTTATTCAGTTACAAATAACGAGAGTTGTTTGAAAACAACACTTTATTATTTCATATGACTAGAAGTCTGGCCCTGGGACATTTCAGGGTTATGTGAGTAGTTCAGTATGTTAGTGAGTAAGGTCAAAGTCTAGTTTGGCTTTTTTTTCTTTCCTCAAGATTTAAGATGACTATAGTAGTTTAAAGGATATCGTTAATGACAGAAAATGCAGAGTGTGGAAAAGGGTCTTTCCCTTACATGCTTTCTTACATCAGGGAAGGGATTCCATCCTAGAAGTCTCTGGCAACTTCCATTTATGCTTAGCTACAGGAATTATGGAAAATGGGTATAAGGCTCCTATCATGGAAGCAAGCTCTGCCCCTAGGAAGCAGGGAGTAGAACTGGCTAGTGGACAGACAACTAGCAATACCTAATCCTGGAGGTCGAGTGACTACAGGACTACTCATTGGAGGGAGTATTTTCATTCATCAGACATATGTAAGTTTGACCAGCTCATGGTAGACAGTGCTAAAAGAGCATCTTCAATCCAGTCTACCAAGTAAGTTATCATTTCCTACTACGTACAAAAAGTTAAAAATAAAAACTTATTTGCATTTTCCCAACATCTCATAAACTAGGTAGCATTCTTCTCCTATTACAGACACCAAGAGATGCATAGGAATTTTTCCTACACCCCTTTGCTAGCAAATGGCCCAGATAGGAACTGAAGGTAGATTTTTCTGTCTCCAGTCCTTGTATTCTTTTCCAAATGCTCACTTGTGCCAGTCAGGGAAAAAATGGTCTCCCCAGAGGCAGTGAAAAGGCCAAATTACTGCCACTGAGATCCTTCCAAATATAGTTATGTATAGTCACTGATGGGTTTAAGGACTTTTTAGTTACTTTTTATTTTTTTCCCATTGACTTAAAGCCATTTTTATAAAAAGGTGTGCTTAGGTATGATCTAGTGATTCTGAATACAGTTTTTCCCCTCCCATGTTTAATTTTTCTCTCTGACTGCTCAAGTCTTGTTTGCAGCTCCCATGGCTGGATAAAGCCAGGCCAATTTTTAGAATGTCAATCATTTTGAAGGGCGACTTTCTTGCATGACTTGGTAAGATCTGAGAGGAGGATAGCCACAATGGAGAGGCCGGGGTGAGGCGTCCCCAGGCAGCTGGCAGTCCTGAGCATCCAAATGTAATTGCTCTATTTTATTCACCGCAGCCTGCCCGCTGTGTTCATCAGACTGCCCAGTGGAACAGAAGGCAATCAGGACTGAGACGGTCTCAGAAAGTCAGGCACGTACAACCAAAGTTAAAAATATGTAAAAACACCTCGGATGTGATTTGCTCTCCTAGAACTCAATTTCTGGATAAGAACAAGAGGAAACAGTGCAAAACTGGGGCACTAAGATTCATCTTCACTGAAGAAAATGCAGCGCTGTGAACATTTTAATAACGTCAGTGTCCAACTGCCCATAGTAAGTGCTTGCTTAATGCACAGACAAGACAGGGAGATTCAGAGAGTGGGCAACTCAAGGCATTTCCATTTTATTTAAGAAACTCTTTGATCTGTTTTGAAATTTAGGATTCTGCTTTTGACTTTGCTAGATAAAGTTGGAGTAGAAATGAATTATTCATATAAAATATTGCCTCAATAACACTGCATCAAATAAACATAATGAAAAGCTGCCCATGTTATATAAGGGAACCTAAGTCGCAACTCTTTTGAATTGCAAAGTTAAGCACTTGGGGCCAGACTCTCCTCCAACATTACTCTACGGAAGAATCTGCTTAGGAGGATGTAAAGCTCAGATCTTTTTTATTTCTGGCCAGACATGCATTTGTGGTTTATGAGTTTAAACTACAGTTGTAACCATGGTGTTATTGAATCTCACAGTCCTCATCCTGAATCCATCCAAGTCATTGGAGACCAGAGAACATTTTCCATGACATTGTATCCAATATCCCTCCAGCATTTTAAGTTTACCATAGAAATATAGTAACCAATATTCTTCCCACACCCAAAGATTGTGTATATTATATTTTCAGCAACAACTGTAGCTACCCATATTCATGCCATGGAGGGAAAATTGCAAGGCAAATGGCATCCTTGTTTATTAGTGGTGTGTGTGTGTGTGTGTGTGTGTGTGTGTAACAATGTTTCACTTAATAGATTAAAAGAAAAAGAAGGGTAAATGAAACCGAAATAAAGAGTATATGTCAAGGGAATTGAGCTCTGCTGAAATTCAATAGATAACACTTGAATTCTTGCTGACAATTCAACTTTAAAGAATTGTAGTTCAATAAAGGTATAAGAAGCAGCTGAATCAGCCCTGGGGGAAATGGTGAAGGAGGCGGAGCTTGTATTCAGCCTTGCCCTTGTCCCTGTCCTCTGGGCTGTGGACCTTTGAAGTCTTACCAGGACAGGTCTATCACCTTGAAGTGGGTGTTTAGTGAATTGTAATCACTGACGCAAGGTCGCCAAGGGACTTTGTAAAATTGGATTTCTGGATTATAGTCTAGATCTTAATGGCAGTTTCTGCGAGTTTCCTGATCTGGTCCTGGGCACCATCACGAAGTGAGGGGCTTAGGAGTCCAGCTCTGCAGTTGGCCTGTAAGGCAGCCTTGGGCAAGGACATTGTTACAAGTTGAATTCTTGTGTCCCTCTGTCTCCAAATTCATGTGTGGATGCCCCAATCCCCAGTGTGGCTCTATTAAAAGGTATTAGGTTTAGATTGGGTTTTGAGGGTTTTGATGAGGTTAGTGCCTAGTTAAGAAGATGAAGGGACACAAGTCCTCTCTCGCCCTCTCCCCAAGCACAGGCACACAGAAAGGCCATGTGAGTGCACAGTGAAAAAGTGACTGTGTACAGGCCAGGAAGGGACTCCTCCCAGACGCTGAATCTTTTGTCACTTGGATCATGGATTTCTCTGACTCCAGAACTGTGAGAAATAAGCATCGGTTGCTCAAGGGATCCAAGCTATGATGTTTTGTTATGGCTACCTGAACTAAGACAGTCTTTAACTGCTCTGCCTCAATTTCTGTATGCATAAGATGGTGACAGCAGTGCCCATCTCTCAGGATGGGTGAGAATTCAGAGAGGGATTTATACAACGACCTGAGCCCAGTTTATCAGCTGATGTGAAGGGGAAAGAGTGGGGATAGAATCTGGATTCCTTGGGGCTGGAGTCTTAGACCACTCAAGTTAGAGTCTAGGTTTGTCCATGTATGAGATAAAGATGTATAAAATAAAGATATGATAAATTGTTCTGAGAATTAAATGAGACAGTGAAAATAGTTCAGATTACACCGTGTATTTGCTAAAATAGTAATAAATAAAATCAGAGGCTACAATTTTGATTCCCTAAGGCCAACTGCTCATGTAGCCAAAACTTCAGTCAACCCAGTTTCCCATAAACACATGCTTTGATCAAAAGCAAAACATGAGACTAAGCTTTTCATCTTGTCAGTAAGAACCAGTGAAATTAAACCAATTGGCTATTGACAAATTAGCTTTAAGAGCATTGCTTGCCTTAATAAGAACATTAATGTATAACAACTAATCAAGACAAAGGTTAAAAGACTTTCTTCTTCATGCTGTAGAAACTGTTCTGTAACTGTTACAAGCCAGGTTCTTTCACACTCCAGTTCAGAGTCTCCCAGAGATGTGATTTTGTATGTACAACACAGCTGAGAAAAATTTAACTTTGTCTGATTTCTCTTTTGGTATATTAAATGAGTAAGTATGTAAAATATAACAATATTTTAGTATAACATTGTGACTGTTTGAATCTAAAATGTCTCCCAAAAGCCATGTGCTAATGACTTGGTTGCCAGATCCTGGGGATTTGGAAGGTGACTGGATTATGAGGAATCTAATTCCATCAGAGGACTGATCATATTTGGATTGAGAAGGAGGTGGAGCCTGGTGGAAGGGACTGTGGATACGGGCATGATCTTGAGGACCGTGTCTTGTTCTCAATCCCTTCCTCTCTGGACCTGGTTCTTTTTCTCTCAACCTCCTAACTCCCATGAGGTGAGCAGCCTCCCCCATCACATGCTCAGCCATGGTGATATTCTGCCTCATTCTAGCCCATAGCAATGGCACCATCTTACTATGGATTGAAACCTTTGCAACTGTGAACCAAAGTAAATCCTTCCTTTTTCAAGTTGCTTTTCTCAAGGATTTTGCCACAGCAATGGAAAGCTGACTAATACAAACATTAACATAAAATTTTAATATAAATTACAATTATCCCATATATAGGGAAATAATAAGTAAATATAATACATAAATAAAATAATAATAACCAGGTTTGGTGGAGTACATCTGTAATCCCAGCACTTTGGAAAGCTAAGACAGGAGGATAACAAGTTCTAGCTTGGCCCTGGAAACTTTGCAAAAGATAATATCTCAAAATAAAAAATAATAGAGGGGCTTGAGATGTAGCTCAGGGTGAAGATCCTGGGTTTGATCCTAAGTGCTGAAAAAAAGGAGATACAGTTTATATGACATGTATTTGGTATTTCAAATTTTTGATACTGTTCCTCAAAAGAAAATACTTGGTATTTGTTGAAGGATTTTACTGGCTTGGCCTTGAGTGAGGAACTCTTTAGCCCTAAAATAAACACTCAGAAAGCACTCACTATGAGGCACTAGTAGAAAGCCTTTGTTATTATTGCCATTTTACAGATGAGAAAAGTGAAGGCTAGAAGGTTAAGTAACATTAAATGCTAGAACAAAAAGTTGGACCTAGAAATCTATCTGGGGTCAGTTCCAAAGCACAATGCTGAACCGAATTTAAAATATAATTTTTTTTTTTTATCATCTAAGGCCTAGAATATTTGTCCAGTGAACAAGAATTCCTTTGAATTTTGTGTCTTCCAGAGACACTACCATCAGACCTAGAGGCATGCTTAGCTCTTGGTGGCATTTCAAATGGCATATGACATTTTCCTGTCTCTTCTTCTATCCCTTTTTTCTTTCTTCACAAGTATTTATTAAGTATGTGCTAAGTGCCAGGCATCATGCCAAGTTCTAAGAGGTAGATAGTAAACCAGACCAAGACCATTGCCTTCAGAGAATTAATGTTCTAGTGAGAAAGAAAAATGGTATAATAGAGACAGTGGCTCCTTGGCATGGCAGGGGATTGGCTCCAGGACATGCTGCAGTTACTAAAATTCTCAGATGTTCAAGTATCTTCATAGAATGGTGTCATAGCATTTGCATAAAATTTATGTACATCCTCTTGCATTCATTGTATCATGTCTGGATTTCTTACAATACCTAATACTATGTAAACGCTATTGAAATAGTTGCTGTAGCGTGTTGTTTAGGGAAGAATGACAAGAAAAATGTCTGTACATGTGCAGCACATTGAAAGTACTTTGATCCACAGACAATTGGAACTGTGGTTGTGGAACCCATGGATATATATACATATAATAAACCCTGGGCCTGAAGAAATGCAAGAGGGGATGGTGTGGTTGGTGACTGCAGGCCCAGAGGAAATCTTCCTGAAGAAGTGTCCTGTAAGCCAACGGTGGAAGCACACATTCCCCAGGTAGACTTAAAGTTGAAGACTTAGGAGACAGTGTTTCAGGCACAGAACAGCTTGGGCAAAAACCTGGAGACAAGGCAGATTATGACTTGCTGCAGAAATTGGCAAACGTTTTCTGTGGTTGGGGCTCATACAGCCAGGGGAAGAATGGAGGAAGTTGAAAAGGGAGACGTACAGAAGAGACCAGACAATAAAGAGTTGATGGTGAATTTGACGAAGGATTTGAACTTCATGCTCAGAGCAGTGTGAAGTGTAGGGGGTCCCAGCAGAGGTGTGAGGTGGGGATGTTACCACTTGGGAGAGATCACTCTGGTGAGAGTCTAGGAAGGAGCAAGGAGGGAGACAGAGCGATGCACGGGGAGGCTGCCGTGCTGGGTTCTGGGATGAGGAGAGAGTTAATAGGTGTGAGTGCAGGCCTCAGAGACTGACTGGGTAGGAGTGATGATGGGAAACTGTCTATTACAGGAAAACAGTGAGCGCATTGAGCATATTTACCTAGGGGAAGTAACACAAAGAGGAGGTATGGAGGTATATTCAAATGTTGACTATAGCATAGCTTTCAAAGTGTTTTGATGAATTTTATTGTCATTCTTTAAAGGAGTGATCAGCAAATAGTACATCTATTGCAAAATCATGCCGATTCAACAAAGTAAGCTATGTAAAAATATTCTATAAATACATGCATTGCATTGTAGAGTTGGGAGCGGCCTAAGGTTGTTTCCCAGCCCAATTATTCTCTACCACAAACCCAGGGTGAGGAAAGGGAGGGGCATTGCTTAAGAAAATGGTAGCTGAGCTCCATTGCCAAGTATGAATGAGTGCAGAGTATGTGCTTCTTGTGGTGGACAGAACAGGCAGGATAAAGCTATGAGGAGGCAGACATCAGCAATGCACAATGAGAACTCTATAGCAGTGGTTTCAGTGCAGCAATGTGCCATTAATTCTGATGTCAACTTCACTGGATTAGGAAACTCATAGCAGATTAATAAAGCACGCTCCTGGGTGTATCTGGGTGGATCATGAAGACATGGCCATGGTTACTTTACATGATCCCTGGCTCCTTTCTCTCTGGAGCTGTTCCCTGCTTTGATCCCAGTTGTCATGAACTAAGCAACTTGGCTCCCCCATGCCCTTCCACCATGATGCTCCTGCCTTCAAGCCAACTGACCATGAACTGGATTCCCTGAAACCACAAGGCAAATGAAACCTTTCTTCCTTTACACTGTGAGTGTGCCCAGCAGTGGGAAAGATGACTATTACATGTACGCTGCCATTTCTGGATGTGCTCAAGCGCATCTGGCCCTACAGTGGCCAGGCAGGGTTTCTCACTGAACCTTGTGATCTCTAGACTCCTTTATGACTGTCAGTAAATCCAGAGTATTAGCAGTTTTAAAGGAGGACATTTCCTTCTCTCCAGAGGTACCTGGCGTCTCACTCATGGTTGCACCATTGCAAGCCAGTATAAGGAGCATGTGATTATCATTTCAGGATCTTCCAGTCTTTCCAAAGAGTAATATTGCAGAATTTACCATCTTGTAGCCATCTTACACTTGTGTCTAGACAGGATCTTTGCTTACAAAATTGGAATAAGTATTCCCATTTTATCAAGCAAAAACTACTTCACTAGCATCTTCTTCAGAAAATTTTGCTTTGTAATTCAGTGTATGATTTCAATCTGGGGAAAAATAATAAAGATCCAATGGATGGCATTATATCAACTCTGTCCCCAGTTTGACTACCCAACAATAAAAAGGCAGAGAATCAATCTGAAGATGGGGCTCAAAGTGCACGTGAGTTATGTGTGTTGGATACAGTCCCTTATATGCTCTTCATAATAAGAACAAATGGCTACTAAGGACCCTCCCAAGGCTGTCAAATTCATTTTACTTATGTCCAGGTTTTTACTGAGGTTTGTTAAGGAAATAGAGGCCCATTGCCCCACATGATCCCTCTCTTCTTCAGGGTTATGCTTTTAAAAGCATTCTCAACAGGAAATACATTTCATTAGTGCTTAGAAAATAAATTGTTGAGGTGACAGATTCTGTGATTTGATGGAAGCTCAATTATAATTGTATAACATAATATAGCAAGTGCTGATGAAATCCTATTAAGGTCTGGAAATCCAATATCTCATCTCTATGACTTTTAATTGATCTTTACACATATTGTCATTGCAGACAAATATTTGAGCTGATTCCAGTACACATAAACAAATGTAAGCACATTAACTGTGTTAATAATTTTAGCAAGTAATCCGTATTTCCCATTAGACTGTCTCTCGATCTGCCTCGGCGTAATTAAAGATATCATCAATGATAAGCCTAATGTGTTATTTGAAGTGTGCATGTATTGAAGTCTTGCTTTTACCATTAACTGCATCCTGATGTAATCTGCATATCCATCATTAAAAAATTAGACTCTCTCTTTCTCTGAAGCAAATGCAAGATGGTGGTGGGAAGTAGGTGGCTCCACGGGATGGTATAGAAACCAGATGAAGGGTCAAAAATCTGAGTTCTAGTCTTGATCTTACCACTCAGACAGTCATGTGAAATCTTTAACCTTTCTGATCCTGCTCCACTGGCTGGAGTAGAGCTAGCATTCCGATTTCTGTGAGGCAGATTTGAACTTCTCACCTTACTCATGACTGTTGTGTTTCAATTCATTTTTTCTGAAGTTTCATAGGGGTGGACAACATAAGTCCAGATGTGAGTGGACACAGTGGTCAGAGAATGTCCTTTCTTCACTCATCCTTTCTGCAGCATCACTCCTGGAGCCTGGCATGTGCTTAAATAATATTTATTGAATGAGTGAGTGAGTAGATGGCAGAATGAATTCTAGCCATTTTGCTTTTGACTTGGAGACAGTTTGAAAAGATCAGCTGAGCTCTCTGTTATCCCCCATGTTATCTTTAGGCTAGAAGGAAACATCATTAAGCGACCTCTGAAAGTATACCTTTAATGACATGGCCCTTAATGCCTTCTCCCCTCCTTAATGAAGTGGAAGAGAATCAGGACACACCGCTGCCTCCAGCACGCTTGCCCATTAGGCAGAGCGCAGTATGGAGACAGACGTTCCTGTTACTCAAAGACTGGCAGAGACTTAATTTGTTAGCTTCCAGTTCCCTTGAAGCGGGAACTATTTGCGTGTCACACAGACAGTGACATTTGTGAATGTTCTTTGAGTACTCAGATAACATTGAAGTCTAAACCATGCTGTAAACAAAAACAACTTTTAATGCCAGTTATGACTAATCCAGTGCATTTGTTCATTAGGCACAGCAAACATTCTGATTTACAATCAAATATCTAGAATTACCATGCAAGCCCAGGAAAAATCCTCCCTTGCATGAGATCTTATCTCAGCGCACAGGACAAATAAGATTCATTCCTTGATAGGCAATCTCTATGCACAGGTGATCTCAGTAAACAGTCTTTTCAGAGTGACTTTTAGCAAATGAGTGGTTGATTCTGTGGTCTAATGTTTAAATTCATCATTTTTTTTGAAATTGTCTTTGCATATATTAGCATATTCTGGGTTTATTTTCATTTTACCGAGTCTTTGTTTCTTTGGATTGGGGATACTCTGTGTGTTCTTCAGTTCATCTGATTTGCTTTTGAAGTGATGAACCCTTTTCTTCCTTTGAAAATAAATAAAAATTTCTGTCCATTAAAAAAGACTAGAGGACTTTGATAGCAGACCTTCATTAAGGGACAGAACCCCATGGGAAATTGTTAGGTAGGGCTCTTCTTCCTCCTCCACTGAAAATGTCGGGAAAAAGAGTGAAAGAAGCGATTTGAGAGTATTAGGAATTTTTGAAGTGGGTGAAATCAACCACAAGGTGACACTCACCTCTCCTGGATTAGTGACCTTTTCCTGGTTTTTCTTGTTTGCACAAGCAGAAGCTTTGACATATTCCCCAAGACGCTTAATTCCTCTCTATCTGGTGCATTCCCGACAACATAAAAAAAGAGAGAAAAAGAGAAGCTCTCATTTTATCTTTGAGCTGCTTAAATATTTATATTCTAATTTGTTATTGACTTCATTTGAAGTTTTATCAAAATATAGATGGAAAAGTTTAAAGATTGCTCCTGGGAGAGCACTTAATCCATTTAAAAATAAATTTCTAATGGCCAGATTTTCTGGGCTTAAAACATGAAGCTATGAAAGAAAGCAAAACCAAAGAGGCTCAGTTTACACTCTGACATTTGTGGACAAGGATTAAAAAAAATTGGTAATGAAAATGCTAATTAAATATCATCGTGAATGCTCATTTTTTCATTTTTAAGAATTCTTGATGGGAGCCTTTACTAGATTTCTATTTTAATTACTTCTCATTGGCAAAAAAAGAAACTTAATTAAAAACACCTTAGAGTAAACCCACGGGGATGGGTCTTCGTTGCATTTCACCTTCTGTTTGGATCTCACTGTTACTATACTCACCTTTCTTAGATTTTTAATATGTTACTTGTTTCAGAAATAGCTAACGTTTTAATTGTAGGAGGTGGGCAATATGTACAGAAAAGGAATGGATGGTCTGTGATGAAATTTCAGAGAACAAAAGGAAAGATAAATCAAGGTAGATCACATGCATGCATGCTCCTTCCAGTCCAGCCTTGTGGGCACACCTGCTTTGATCTTGAAGATGCACATCACATCCTTGCTATACACTCCTGTCACAGCTGTCTTTATGACACACTCGCTACTCTTCTGTCCAGAGCCCCTGCTGACCTCATGTTTTGTCCCAGAGTTCTTGCAGCAACAAGCTAGGCACTGCAAAGAAGAGACTGATTCATGGAGCACACTGTAAATAGACACTGCAAAGTTTCTAACCTTGGAAAACTGCATAAGCTTAATTGTTTTGCATAGATGAGATGCTGCTCTGTGTTTTTGGCTGCTAGAAACTTTTCTTATTTGCTCTGATGAGAGTTTCCCATATTTTAGGTATCACATCAGGCCCAGTTCACAAATATTTTTATGGGTACTTAAACATAAATTTGAAAGAAAGAGAGAAAGAAAGAAAGAAAGAAAAGAGGAAAGAAGGAAAAAAGGCAGACAGGAAGGAAAGGAAGGAAGAAACGGAGGGAAAGGGGGAAAGATAGCAGCTCTGTGTACTCTGGATTCCTGCCTGGCTTTGCAGAGTGGACAGAACTTCTGGAGAAGGGACAAGATCCCTGCTAAAGAGACAAAGGCAGGAAAGAAATTTTGATGACTTCTTTGCGGAAATCTCTTTTTCCTATCCTCTAGTCCCTGGCTCAGAGCTAGGTCATCTTCAGTCTCGTAGCTGAGAGTGGCTCCTGTCTTTGAAGATGGCCTGCATCCTGATACTTCCTTTATACAAGCTTTACCTTCCTGGGGGCATTCGCAACAGAAGACATGAGATGGTTTCCAGATTGAGGACTATTGGGTGAGCAGACTTTGTACAGTTCCCCACCTGCTTCAACACTCTTGTGAGAAATTTAATGGTGTGATGGCGATTATTGCCTATTGTGAGTGCAGGCCACTGGGGTATTGGAAAGTCCAGAAAGGGAACTTCTCAAGCCTTTCACATTACCCACATGTCCCCTAAACCTAGTACTCAAGTTTGGTGCTGTTTCTTACTGCTGTACCAAGGACATATTTGTTATTTACTTCTAGCATTGGACATATGAAATGTATTCAACAGGGTTCTCCCGAGAAATGAACTAGAGCTAGGAATATATTTATGTACATACCTCTGGGAGATGGAGTTGGGGATTGAACTCAGTACCTCATGAATGCTATGTAAGAGCTCTACCTCTGAGCTACAGCCCAGTACTAAGAGTGCACATACATTTATTGTTAGGCTTGACTCATGCATTTATGAATGCTGAGAAGTCTCACCACCTGCTCTCTGTAAGGAGACCCAGGAAGGCCTCTGTGGAGTCCGAAGGCCTGAGTTCTGGAGAGACAATGGTGTCGATACTGGTCTGAGTCTGAAGGTCTGACAACCAGAAGAGCCAAGGACAGGAGAAATTCAACGTCTCAACTCAAGCAGTCAGAGAGGAAAAAAAAGGAGCCAGGCTTGGGGTTTCCAATCTCGTTTTACTTTTGTGTTCTACCTAGGTTCTCAAAGACTGGATGTCCACCCAAACTAGGAAGACCATCTGCTTTACTCAGTCCATTAATTCAGTGTGAACCTTTTCTGGAAACACACTTGGGGACACACCCAGAAACCATGTTTAGCATCCTCTTGGACATCCCCTGGCCTAGCCAACTTGACACATAAAATTAACCATTGTGAGAGGTCCCTCTGAAACTGCATGGCTACCACGGTGACCCCAGAGACACTGAATGTGGCAGGTGTCGTCTGGAGCATGGCAGCTGTCAGAGCTCTTGCTATCTAAGAGGGAGAGAAGGATAACTCGGTCCACGCCTCCAAGAAAGGCCAATATAAATGGCACCTTCTAGTGACTGGCCATGCTCAGCTGGCCCAGAATATGTAGTGACAGCTGAGATTAGAGTTGTGCCTTAAGGAGATCACAACAGAGAGAGAACATGCTGAATTGACACGTTTGGAAAAAAAGTGGAAATGTATTATTTATAGTGTGGAGGCAACTGCCTGTAGGAATAGACAAAAGAGGTTGAGGGGTTGCTTCCTGGGAAGGGCACTGGGACTGGGAGGCCTGTGGAGACAGGAGGGCACATGCTTGTTGGTTATTTAAACCTTTTGTTCCTATTTGATTTTTAAAAATCAGATGTATGTGTATATATGAACAGTGTTATATGTATGAATGTGTGTGTATATATATGGATACAGATGCGTGTGCATGTTTGTATGAATGTGTGCACATATATCAATGCATACATGCCCCATCTTCAGAATGAAGGAAAGGTGACTCTTGGCGCCATGTGACTCAGCACTGGAGAAGGGAGACCAGTGAATAGGCCACCTCTGACACCGCGACCTACAAAGATCACCTGCAGTGGTCCCTCCCTCCCCTGCCTGACCTCTCTTGTGTTCCGCAGGTGGAGGGGTGAGTTGGAACAGGGAAGCGAGGGAGAGGGGGAGGTAGGAAAAGGCATAGGGAAAGAAGCAAGGGCCCGGACCATGCTGTTGGGACAGAAAGTCACTTTTTTCTCTCTGTGAATGCAAAGGATCTTCCACATCTTGGAGCAGATAGTTACAATTCATAATCATCTTCCCCACATCTATTTTGTACCTCTTCTCCAAATTCACACTCATGCATAAGGTTTTGGGTATACATGTCTGCTTTCGTTACCATTTATCCACTTTCATTTTCTTTATATTCTTACTGCGATGAATATTATACTTGGTGTATATATTTGTATGTGTTTGGCAAGAAGAGGTAAGGGGGAGAGGATGGATGGTTTAGGAAGGCTGAAACAAGAAAAGTTCATTTCATCAAGTAGAGAAAATTCACAGTCTTTGTCATCTATCTATTGTCTATCTATTCATCCACTTATGTAGGCACCATTCGCCTACCCATCTAAGTTTTCCATTAAGGTAGCATCTTGCCATTGTAGTTCATTTGGGGAACCCCAGTGTGAACCTGACAAAGTAAAGAAATCATAAAAATTTGACCCTTTACCGGTTTTCCATGGGGTAAGAACCAGTTCTGATGACCTCATTCATCTGTGAATTATTGATTGAGAATTTCTGAAGCAGAAATTTTGTTAGCTCAATATCATTGCAGCTTTTTTTCCTTTACTTTCTTTCACCCAACTTACAAGGATCTCAGTTTCAGTTGCCTGGAATCTGTGAGTGGCCTTGTAATGCTGTTCTGCCCAATGAAATGCAAGTAGGAAGTCATTCTTGAGATTCCCAAAAAGGCTTTTGCTTTCTTGACATGATGAACAACGTCTTCTTTCATTCCTTTCCTGTTCATTGTTTTTCCAGGAAGAATATTATACCCGGAGCTTTGGCAGCCATTTCCATGGCCACTAATAAGGCTAAAAGACTTAGAGGTATGGCCCTAGTAACTTTTACCTGATAGATCAATAATGTCAGGTACCTCTCAGGCGTCAGGGTTAGGCTCTGTCAGTTGGGTTCTCTAAGACTCTTTTAAAACTGAATGCAGTCCCTGGCTGATAGAAGGCTGGCCCTGGGAAATTGGTAATAACAAGACAGGATGGATTCTTTGGCCATGGTGCTGTTGGCACAGCATCTGTAAGAGTTGAGGATTTGAGGACCCTGATCTGTGTACTGCTGTCATATCGCTGGTACATCTATGTGCAAGCCTGCGCTCAAAGCGTGTGGAGCATCTCTCTGGCCACGGATGCAGAGTCGGGGCAATTCTCATGTTCGTCCTGTAGGATGTACATATATGTTGCTCTGTCTCTTCCAGATTGAGGCTCTACTAAAACACCATTAATACCTATTTATATTTTTCTATCAATATTTCACGAATTGGAAAAGCAAGAGCTTGAAAGAATTTAGATGATTTTTTTTCGATGTGTATTTCAGGGACATCAATTACTGCTATGGGGGCACCTTCAGCATTGCCTACAGCTGCCATAAATCCCCCAGTTTTAACTCTGAAGGTTTCAGAAATGCTAATCCTGTGTAGGGGGGCTGATGAATTATTGCTCTTGCTGTAGCACGGCGATGGTCCCCGAAGAGTAAACAAAATCTTCATTCAGTTCATAGCAGATGAGAACTTTTTTGGCTTCTGTTAGGGGAGTGATGAAGGGGAGATGTGAGGATATTGGATTGTTTTAAATTTAATTTCTTACTGAGTGAATCATGTGAGTAGGTAGAAAATGAGCTTTAGCATATCTTCATTTTTTTCTAAATATTTCAGTTTTCCTTTTCAAAATTAATTTTATTGATATAATTTGATTGTGATCACATTCATCTAATTTATCTGAGTCTTATAAAAATATTATCCAGCAGATGGGTTAATTATAATTATCCCATTTTACAGATGTGAAATTCAAGGTATAAAGAATTTCTTCTTGATGGGCTTAAGTGTGGCTGCTTGGTACTCTGGGAAGATGAAATTAATCGCTCAGAATTGGTATTAAAAACTAGAAACCCACTGGTCAAGCCTGCTTCCTTTCAGTTCTTTAGGTTTGATAGTAAAAAAAAAAAAGCAAAAAAAAAAAAAAAAACTGTAGAAATTGCCTTTAGTCCAGCCTTAGGCAACAAAATTGGTAACTACCAAAGCATAAAAATATTTGTGAATCTGTTTATATTTTCATTTTATTCAAATTGAATTAGGAGAGGGAAGAAAGGGATTGAAGACAGGATAAATTAAGTGTTGAGGAGCTACTGTGGGCTAGAAAAATGTGGGAGCTACAGCGTCCATCATTTCAGTGACTCTGCAAAAGACATTGTGAGAGGTGCATCACTCACATCTTACGAGTGGAGAGAGGGCTTCAGAGAGATTGAATCACCTGCCCAAGGTCATACAGCTGGTACATCAGGAAACAGTGGTCATGCTGAGGAGTATGTCTGCAGGGACCATGAGCTTGCTAATAATCTATAGCTTAAAGAAAAGTCTGGTCTAAGTGATGATGTGGAAGAGAGGGGAATTGGACATGTGTGAAAAATCAGGTTTCTGTTTTGCCAGCAGCTATGAGAGGCATAGATTGGAAACAGATTTCTCTTTACTGCTGACAGCTACATAGAGTGTCATGGTTTGAAAATTTGAATTGTGTCTTTATGGCTGAATTTCATTTTTTTTCCTACCTGCATTTTACTTTATTGCGATTATTCATGTAATCTTATAAGCAACTCTAAATTCTTTCTAAAAAGATGAGAGAATAAAGAAAATATTAATATTTGGTAAATACACAAAATAGATACATTGGTAATAAATAAGTCCAAACACAGGGACTCACAAGCAGTTAGCATTATAGTCACATGACTGTAGAGGAAACTTACGAGTATCTGGTGTTAATATGCCATCATTTCATGTGAAGAAATCAGGAAACTCTCAGCTTCAGCTTCCTCCACTCCGACACATTCCTGATTCAACTTTTCTAATGTTTTCCTTGTTTGCACTTTCTCTTTTGTGCCTTCTATTTCCCTACCTTAATGTTCAAATGTGTTATGACTTTTGTATCTGTAATTATATTACAGAAGAGCCTCATTTTGACAGGGTAGAAACATAAAATGGCTTTTATCTTTTCTCAGTCACCACCCTAATGGTGCTATATTGAAGTTTATTTTGAAGTTCCTTGAAAATGAGCATTTATTGAACTATTCTAATTATTTTTCTTATATTAATGTTTAATAATAACAAAACTTTCTGATATAAATGTACCTACCTGTCAACCTCATTTCACAGAGGTGCAATGAGTTTTCTCAACTAGTGAAGGGAGAAACAGGAATGGACCCCAAACATGCTGTCTACATTAGTCAGCTTCCTATCACTGTGATGAAACACCTGAGACAATAAACTTAAAGAGAAGAAATGTTTATTGTAGCTCAAGGTTTCTGAGCTTTCAGTCCATAGTTGCTTGGTCTTGTTTCTCTGGTCCCACGGCAGGTATGTGCATATGGTGGAGGAGGCCTGTTCACTGATAGGAGGTAGAATACAGATGAGAGATGATATGGGCCAGAGTTCCAACATTACCTTCAAAAACATGATCCCAGTTATTTAACTTCCTTCTACCAGGCCCCATATTCTAAAACTTCCACCACCTCCCAATACCACCATAGGCAAAGGACCAAGCCTTCAACACATGAACCTTTCAGATCCAAACTACAGCACTGTACAATTCCTTTCACTGCTATAATGATGTCTCTAGATGTTCTGTCATCTTCAGGGTGTTTCTAGTTGCTAGAAGCACAGTTTGTTTTAAAACTCTGGTCTCACAAGTGACTTAACATTTTTGACAGATTTATTGAGATATAATTTATATACTATACATTTCACCTAATCAAAGTATACACTTTCATGGTTTCTTTTATAGTCACAGAGTTTTGTTAATACCATTATGACCTAGTTTAAAAATACTTCATCATCCTAGAAAGAAGCCCTGTACCTATAAGCAATCACTCCTTATTCTTTTCAAACCCAAAATGAACCATTCATCTACTTCCTGTCTGTATAGATTGTATTACTCTGGATACTTTATATCAATGGAATCGTAATGTATGTGTTTTTTATGACTCCTTTTCCCACTGGACATAATGCTTTTAAGGTTCATCCATGTTTTAGTGTGTTCAGTACTTCCTTCTCATGATCAAATAAAACCCACTGTACAGCTACAGTGCATCAGACCTTTACATCCTTCAGTTGATGGACATCTGGGTTTTTATTGGCTGTTTATGGATAATGCTTCCACGGACAAGTTTCAGTGTGGATGTGTGCTTTTGTTTTTCTTGGGTATATGCCTAACAGTGGCATTGATGAGCCAAGTGTTGATAAACTGCCAGATTGTATTCCAAAGTGTGCAGCATTTTGTATTTTCACCAGCAGTGTATTAATTTCTCCACATCCTTGGCAACACTTGCAGGTATCTGTCTTGTTTATAGCCATCTTTATAAGTCATGATTCATCAGAAGAACAGGTTACTATAAAATACATACAATATATATTTATATAAAAGACTTATATAAAGGATTTACAAGGAAGGCTTACAGTGGGCACCTGTGGAGTCAAGGATGGAAGAATGCAAAATCGCCATGTGTGTGCTAGGGAGTAAGAGGATCCAGTAGAAGGTTGAAGGCGTGGAGTTCCCCGAAGAATCCAGTGTGAGTCTGCATCTGAAAGCCAAAAGGTCTGCATTGGAAGGCTGAAGAGTCTGTGCTGGAAGTTAAAGGAACTAGAGACTGACATCCAAAGGCAATGGCAAAGACTGGAGCTCCTCCAAAGAAAAAAAGAGCAGACTTGCTCTTTCTTTCCCTTTTTATTCCATCCAGGCTGCAAGCCTATTGGTTGGTGCCACCCATGGCCAGGGTGTGTCTTCCTGCCTTAGTTTTCAGCCTACCTGTCAATCATCCACAGGCACACCTCAGCCTTTACTCATCTGCTAGGTGGTTCTTACTCAGGGCAGCTTGCTGTATCACAATTAATGATTATACCATTCTAGTGGGTATACAGTGGTATGACCTTGAGTCTTTGGTTTACATTTCCCTAATAACCTAATAGCTAATGATGTCAAACATTTTACATTCAATCCCTGGTACAAAAAAAAATTTTTTTTTACATATTCTTATTGACCATTTGTATACCTCCATGGGAAAAATGTCCTTTGAATCATTTTCTGTCTTTTAAAGTTTTCATTATTGAGTCATAGTGTTTTTTAAAGCCGGGCGTGGTGGCGCATGCCTTTAATCCCAGCACTCTGGAGGCTGAGGTAGGAGGAGCGTTGTTAGTTCAACGCCAGCTTGGGCTACAACGCAAGCACAAGGCCAGCCTGAGCTACATAGTGCGACTCTGCCTCCAAGAACTAGGCCTGGAAGTTTGGCTCAGTGGCTTAAGCACCTGTGTGGCAGGCGCGAGGTTGTGAGTTTGATCCCCAGTGCCAAAAAAAAGTGTTTTTTAAAATATATTTTGAATATAAATCCTTTATCAGGTATATGATTTGCAAATATTGTCTCCCATACTCTAGACTATCTTTTCACTTTATTGGTGGAATTACTGAAGCATAAAACTTTTTAGTTTTGGTGAATCTAATTTAGTTTTTATTTTATTACTAATGAGTTTTTTTGAGGGAGTGCTAGGGGTTGAACCCATGACCTTGTTCAAGCTAAGCACATGCTCTACCACTGACCTACAACCTAACCCTTATTTATGCTTTTGGTACCTTATCTAAGAAGATTTTGTGTAACTCAGAGTCATGAAGATTTAATCCTGTAACTTTTCCTGAATTCTCTAGTTTCAGCTCTTACAGTTAGGGTTTTCATCCATTTTTAGTCCATATTCATGCATAAGGAAATGATCCAACTTCCTTCCTTTGCAAATGGATGTCCAGTTGTTCCAGCATATCATGTTGAGAAGACTTCCTTTCCCATCGAGTTGTTCTGGCTTTCTTGCCAGAAATCAGTTGACTACAGATGACATTTATTTTTGTACTTTCTAATCTATTGATCTATATGTCTATTTATACTTATATCAGTACCCCATTGTCTTGGTTATCACAGCTTTGAAGTAGGTTTTAAAATCTGGAAGTTTGAAGCTGCTAACTTCATTTTCTTTTTCAAGGTTACTCTGTATCTTCCAGTTCCCTTGTAACTTAATATAAATTTTAGAATAAACGTCAATTTCTGCAAAAAAAAAAAAAAAAAAGAAGGTCAGATTTTTATAGGATTACAATGAATGTGTGCTTTGTGGAATGTGACTACCTTAATAATATTGTCTTCCCACTCACGAACATGGGATATGTTGCTATTCATTTAGGTCTTATTTTTTTTTAAATCACTTTTAACAGTACGTTACAGTTTTCAGGGTATATATTTTACACTTCTTTGTGAAATTGATTCCTAAATACTTTTATTACTTCAATTCTATTTTAAATGGAATTGTTGGCTCAAATTCATTTTTGGGTTATTTATTCCTTGCTTTTGTATGTTGATCTTGTATCTAAGAACTTAGCAGTTTTGTTGATTAGTTCTAATAGTTTTCAGTGGATTTTTTAGGACTTTCTACATAAAGACCACACCATCTGCAAATAGATATATATGATTCTTTCTTTCTAATCTTATGCTTTTTTGTTCCTTTTTGTGTCTGACTGCCCTGGCTAACATCTAGTGAATCTTGATTAGAAGTGATAAGAACAGACATCCTCATTTTGATGCTGATCTTATGAGGAAGGCTTTCAGGTTTTTACAGTAAGTATGATACTAACTAGGAGTGTTTTTCAGATGCTCTGTATCAGTTTGGGAGAGTTCTTATTCCTAGTTTCTTGCACATTTGAAAATCATTTAAAGTTGTTAGATTTTGTCACTTTTTTCTGTGTTTATGGAGATGACTGCGTGGCTTTCCTCCCTTCATTTTATTAGTAGAGTGCATTATTTTAATTGATTTTCACCTTGTATTCCCAGGATAAATCTCACCTGATCATGGTGAATAGTCCCTTTTATATATTTGGCAGTATGTTGTTTTGGATTTTGTATCTATATTTGTAAGCAGTATTTGCCTATAGTTTTCTTTTCTTGTGGTGTCTGTCTGGTTGTATGTATTATACCTTCCTGGTGGTTAGGTTCACTTATCATTCTAAAATAACTCTTTTTAGTAACATATTTTTGTTTTAAAGTCTATTTTGTCCAGAATTAGTATAGCTGTTCCAGCCCCCAATTGTTGCTGTTTACATTGTATATTTTCTTTCGCATTTTAATTTTAAACCTCTTTTTTTCTTTATATGTAAAGTATACCTTATATAGACACCATGAAATTAGATTTTGTTTGTTTTTTGGGGAGGGATGCTAGGACTCGAACTCAGGGCCTCATGCATACTAGGCAAGCACTCTACCACTGAGCACCACCTTCTTACAAATATGATGATCTGTGTTAACTGATTGTTTATTCACGTAGAACAGTATTATCAATTTGTTTGAATTTTTCTTCCAGTTTTTTGATTTCTATAAACCATGTCTTTTACTTCTCTTTCACTGTTTTCATTTGCATTAAAAAGAGATTTGGCAGAATATTATTTTAACTTCTTTAATGAACTTTAAACTGCAATTGCCCCAAAGACTTAATTTACCTGAGTTCTCCACTTTGGTGAGGCTCCAATGCTAGGTTGGTTAATAAGGCTTTCAATAGTTCTTAAAAGAACTTAGCTTTAGTTTAGTACCACAGTATATAAGATATTAATAGTATAACATCAAATCAAGTCTAATTTTTAAAATAAATGACATAGACATGATGGATACATTATCATAAAATGAATTATACTTTTAGAATCAAATTCACAAACATGGAAACTTCTACATATTAAAATGTTATTTAACCATTCAAGTGTAACTCTCAAATTTACCATACAATATAAATTCTAAATTATCATAAAACATAAATAAGTGAATCATGATTCCATTTACCTAAGACTTTATTGCAAAATATCCTGCAAGGCAAATTCTACACTATCATATATTTAAAGAATTTGAGGCCACATCTATACTGCATTGTGTCCTTTCCTCCAAGTTCTCATGCTGAAGTCCCAGACCCCAACACCTCAGAATGTGCCTGTATTTGGAGACAGGGTCTTCGAAGAGGTAAGGTTAAATGAGGTTAGTAAGAGGACCCTCATCCAATATGATCAGTGACTTTATAGGGCGAGACGGAAAGACCTTGTGAAGACAGTGAAAAGGCAGCCATCTGCAAGCTAGCAAGAGAGATCTCAGAGGAAATAGATGATGTCACAACCTTAATCTCATACCTATGGTCTCCAGAATTGTGAGAAAATAAATTTATGTTGCTTAAGGCCACCTAGTCTACAGCATTTTGTTATGATAGCTGGAATGAACGAACATAGAGAGTTTTTAGGAACGTTTCAACTGGGCAAGGTAGAAACCATACAACCTTCCCTCACCTGTTCTTCCCACTTCTGGTCCATCTTTGGGACTGTTTCTGCTCAGAATAGATCTTCCTCCACACCAAACTTGGAGTCAGCGGGTGGAGTCAGAGAGTAGGTCATGACCCCAATGTTGCAGATTTTCACTGTTCTTCTTAAGATTGATTGGATTTTCTTGAATAAATGCTTCTTTTTTTCTCAGTTTCATTTTTAGAGATTTAAGAATTTAAGAATTTCACATTCATTGGATAACATGGAATCCCTTTCCCCATCTTCAGTCCCTCTCTTCCTCCCTTCTAGGCTGCATTCCTCATTCCCTCGCTTCCTTCCTCCTTCCTTCCATCTTTCCCTCCCTCCCTTCTTTTCTTCCTTCCAGCACATGTTGATAAAGGTCTTGAGACCCACCAAAATCACATTAAGAGGAAACTGACTTATCCAGCAGTCATTGTTCACCAAAACTTTTGGGGAAACAGGTTGAGAAATTGGGAGATGCATGAACTTTAAATGTGAACACTGGATGCCAGTCCTTGGATAGCTAGTGTGAAGTGTGGCCTTGGGAAGAAGTTTACACTGGGAGGACTAGAAAAGGTCTTTTTATAATGGAATATTTAGGCCAAAAATATTTTATATACTATCCCTTAAAGGAGTATACCATAGTGGAAATTTTGCATTTATTGGTTTCAGTACTCCATATTCTGGATTCGACCCAAATTTTAAGACTATAATTCTTTTAAATTAATAAACATGATGTACATTATTGCCTTTTCTTTTAATGAATTTACATATTGGTCTAAACCAGTAACCAAGTGACTGCTATTATTGTCTTTTGCAAAGAGTAGGTTAGTAAAATTTCATTTCATAGGTATTATGCACTGTATATTTTAAAGTTGTAATTTATTTATATTTTCTTCCAAATTATTTGTATTACTGTATCAGGAAATTGAATAATGATTTTGTAATTTTCTTTATTAAAAATATCTTGAGATGTTTTGAAGATAGTGGGAGATGAACCATCTCTAATTCACCATGTTAATCATGAATGCTTGGGGGGAATATTTCATAATGAAAGTATTAAGAAAAATGATCATCTCCTCAAACGATACATACTTTTTCTTTTTAAATGTCTGAATGCTTCTGTTTAACTCAAGAAATGAAGGTTAAATGTCCCTAGATGTCTAAGAATTTATGCCATGGATTCAAAAGTGCTTCATCATCATTCAAACTATTGCGAGGGTGGGTGACTTGTCTAAGAAACTACTTCCAGAGATGTTGCAGTAAATACCAGAGATGAGAGTAAGTGAAATTTGTTTGAAGGTCCAGGAAATGCACAAGGGAGGTGATACTGAGATTAATAACATATATGCTTTGAGTACAAGTTAATTGTTTCTGTTTCTGTGCTCTTTGCACTTTCATTATATTGTTTGTTTTGTCCAACCTTAGCATACTTCATTGCTTTATTTGCTTATCTGATTAGTTTTAAAGCTTTTTGAGGACAGGGACCTTGTCATAATCATGTTTGCTGACCTCTGATTTTTTTCTGTCCTTTGTTGTTAATACTCAGAGTTGTTACTAAAAAATGCTTAATTAAATTCAGCATAATTAAGAAAGAATTTATGCAGAAGCTCAGAGATCTAATCTATAGAGGTCAAAATATCTTTGATGAGGAGATGTAAAGCTAAGAGACAAATGATGCATAAATCACATTTTTCCCTGAAAAGAAGTTAGAGCACAAATGGAGATAAGATCAGATGTTATGAGAAAAATTTTCAGTCTAAGAGAAAAAAGACTTTTTAAAAGTGACAAATAAAGACTAAACATATTTGAATTTTACAATGTGATTTGGCATACATTTTTTGTAAAATACTCACTACAATCAAATTAATTAATATACCCATCACCAGCTATGGTGCACATTAGATACCTGGAACTTTTTCATTTTTTAACTGAACATTTGTATCCTGGGGTCACTATCCTTCTACCCTTTAAATCCTGGTAACTACCTTCCGATTCTCTGCTTCAATGAATTCCATGTTTTTACATTTCACACGTTAGTGAAATAGTACAGTATTTTATTTATCTTTCTGTGCTTGTGCCTGATACATGAAAATATTTTTTGAATACGAAGGGGTCTGTGGCAATATAGAAGTATATATACATTATATATACATACACACACACACATATACACATACACAAAGTTCTGCAATTAAGCAGTGTCTGGAATAATTAATTTGTTCTCATGAGCCTAGGTCCCTTCTAACCATTGCTAAGGGTAAACTACATTGCTCACCTACACAAGGCTGTGTTATAAGGTGCAAAAGCATAAAGAAGGCTTGGTTTCTGCCTTTAAGAAATGTTTCAAAATATGTGCATCAAAAACGTATCAGCAACTGCCTTTCCAATTTCTCCTTACTGTTGATTCTCCTTATGCAGTATGAGGTGGACCCTGGATCCGAAGCTATTCTTGAGTGAAGAATTAGTAGAGACTGGTTTTTACTATTCAGAAGGATCTGAAAATGAGTACCACTCTTAGACCATGGATGTAGCCCAGCCATGGCTTCTGGAACATGTTTCTTTTTTGACTTTTCACCTTAATAGTTAAAGCTCATGGGCATTGTTCTGATTCATGGCTGCTGCTCTTCCTCTTTTATCTGGCCTGGCATCTTCCTTCTTTGGGCTTCTGGCTTGTTCTCCACTCTTCTGTTGGCCATAATCATGGCCTATATTCTCAGAGAGTGAGGCTCTCTGACCCCAAACATCAACCTGTTTGGACCTTTTCTATCCCTTACTTTGGGGCTAGAGCAGGACATTGGCATCTCAGGCTGTAGGGCTTGGCTCTGTAGGGCCTAAGAGGTCTCCCAAGACCACCATTACAGTTCTTCCATCTCTTGAGATTTCTTGCTTTGTTCCTTTTAAAATTTTCCATTCCCGTGTGCTCCCTCTGCCAGATCAATTTACCCAGAGGTAATAGTTTGTTTGAATTGTACAAAGTTTGCCTTGTGTTGTAAGACTTAGACTATCTAATTACCTTTCCTCCATACCCAGCTGGATTCTGGGCCAATTCCTCACCCTTCCTTATCTACCTGGCTTTTCTCTTCTTTCTTCCAGCTCCATGCTGCTAAGGTCCTGTATACTTTAAATCCAAGTCTATGTGAGCATTTCCAAATTGAAGTTCTTATACTAAATAAAGCTTCAAATCAAGTTAAAATAGTTTTATGTGTCCACACCCATGTACATTTTCATCAAAAATCTATCTTTGTGCCCAAGAACAAATATTTCTTTCTATCCATCCCTGCATCCCTGCATCCCTGCATCACTACATCCATCCATCCATCCATTCATCCATCTAACAGGTATATTCTAAGAAAATTCTAAATGTAAACCCTAAAATTCAGGCTTAAACAGTGATCAATAAATTTAAGCCTTGCAAATACTCTGAAGATAAAATACTGCTAACTGCAGAATTTTTAGCAAGATAACATGAATTCTTGTTCTTTTTTATGCTATAAAATTGAGTTATAAATTGTAGATTATAACTATAAGGTTAAGCATATTTTAAATTCAAGTAATAAAAATATAATCTTAACTGTATTATCTGGAATTTTAAAGCTAACTGCTATGTGTTAGGCACTTTCCATACTTTATGAGCTATATTTGATCATTAACTGCAATTTAAGATATGAAAGTTAAAAAAAATGAAAGGTCAGGGAAATTAAATAACACATCCAAAGTTAATTGTCAGAATGCAGTGGAGATAGATAATGGCTTAGGTATTTCTAGGTCTAAAGTCCAGGTTCTATAATCTCACCATAACACATTTATAAATATTTAATAAAGGTTAAAAACAACATGAAATTTTATAATCTGATCATATTAAAATATTCTATTTTTATTGTCTTTGGTTGCTTTTAAAAACTTATTCTAAAAAATTCTATCAGTAGAAGGTAATGTTACATAGTCATTATCCAACCCCCAAATCCCTCTAGCATCATCCATACACTTGCTAAACATTTGAGCAATCAGAAACACCGATAAGGAAAGGGATTTGGACCACTCAAAAGCAAAGGCATAGCTTCCTATTTGCTCAGGTCCTGCACTCAGGACATAGCATCTCAGGCCCTCAATCCAGGGTTAGTAACTTTCAATTTTGACCAAATTCTAACAATAGATGTTACGTGGTTTCCCAGCCACGTCAGAGACAGAGGTGAGAATGATGAAGATATATAACTGCAAGAGAGAAGAGCTGCTGTGTTTTGATGTGAAAAAGGATGGGAAAACTATAAAAGCCAGCAAAGACACTAAGAAAACAGTATTTAAACAGTCATTTATGTCAGACATTAGACATACCTGCCTCAATAAGACATTGCTGTATGATAATTGCCCCTTTAGAACATTTTGAAAAGAGGTGGTGCACAGGGCCAAACATAATGATGACTCTGGGGACAAGGTAAATGATTCAAATATATTTCCAGTCTTTTCTTTTAGAAGGCAGGGAGTGTGTACTACATAGAACAGTGCTGGTGTACAAAATAATTTTAGTGTTTCAGTGAATGAACTCGTGGTATCTGAAAAACCCACTCACTTGGAATATACATCTCTGTGTTTCTTCTTACCTACTCACTGACCTTGGAAAAGTTTCCAGTTTCTCTGAGATTGTTCTAGTTTCTGTAGAATGAGGCTAATAATAAAGAAGGGTTGACTGTGAAAGTTAATTAGATTAAGTGCTAATACAGCTTTCGGCCTATGGTAAGTACTGAAGAAAGAGTTTGTTATTGTTTTTCATGTTCTACCTATTTACATTCTGCCAATGCTTGTTTGTACTTGCATTTGTGGATTTCACTTTTTGCATTTTGTAGTTTAAGAAAATTCATCTGCAGAGAAGTGTTTGTTAGGGAGTGAGCTTGCAGTATCTTGAGAACCATCCTTGCCCGAGTTCCCCAACACTTCTTACAGTTACATGAGACTCAGCTACATGTTTTTCATTTCTTTTTCTCACCCGGTCACTCCACAGGAACCACATAGCAGTGCTCTATGACCTGTGAAGATTAAATAGCAACAGACCGGGCTTGGAAATTCCAGATACCATGTTTGTCTGTCAGTAACTCACAGTATGAGCATACCCAGCAGTTTAACTTCCCTGGTCTTTAGTTTGAGTTTCTCCTTAATATTTCTATCACTTGATTTTAAAACTTTTTTCTATCAGTCTTTGGTACTATCCAAATATTTTTCTTTGGATAGCTCTAAATGTACACTTAGTGTGGTATTTAAGTATATGAACTCTGGAGTCAAATTGACTCATTCTAACATCAGCTGTGTGAAGGTAGATAAATTGCCGAACTTACCTACACTTGGTCTACTTATCTGAAATGAAGAATAAAAGTCTCTGCTCCCTAAAGCTGTTGTGAAGATTAAAAAAAAAGACTAAAACACCTGCAGCATTTGAAACAATGCCTAACATGTAGTATAAAAATCAAAAGGAATACAGAGATGAATATAAAGAACTAGAGATCTAGTGGAATAGATTAAAAAATTCATATCCATAAGAAAGAATAATATGATACATGTTCAATAAAAGAGAAGTTGTAAAGCAAGGTGGGACACAGAGAAAGGAGCAATTAATTGCAATTGAAAAGGACCAGCCAAGGTCCCATGAATGAGGTCAACTGTGGTCTGGATCAAAAAATGAGTTGGTGTCAAGGGAAAAATAGTCTTAATGGGAGACACAAAAGGAACCAGGGTGGAAAAACCGAAGTCCAGATGTGGTCACTGTCCTTAGCTGGAATGCTGAGACTAAGCAAGGGTGTGTAGTAGAAGTTGAAGTTGGGACCGTGGCCTGGGATTCAATCAGGGGGAGGTTAAATCTTTTGCTAAGAGGCGTGGAGTGGTCTCGACCAGCAATAAGAAACACTGAAGGTTGTTGAAATAAAGAGATCCTATCCATAAAGGAAAAGATGCAGGCGACCATGTCAAGGGGAGGAATAAGAGAGGAGGTAAGCATGGTCAGAAGGCCTCAGAATTAGCTGAGTGAGCAATTATAAGACTTCATGTCGAAGAAGTAGTTGTCTTGGTGGATGGAAGGGCTCAGAATTGGTGGCTGGGAAAACAGAGCTGCCATTAATTCTATTTATCTAACGCAGCAGCAGCCCCAGTTATGGCCCCTTCTTCTGACCTCGCTGTGTTGCACCGAGTTCCCTCTGTGGCAGCCCCCTTGTGGTCTGCAGCCTGTATGCATCTGAGCAAGGAAGAGTTAAGTGGCAAACCATCCTCAAGCTACAGCACCAGCAGCATTTATCCCCATTTGTTTAAGGTCAGGCAGGAACAACCACACAACCAATAGTCTTTGTTTAATGAGGAAAATCCTTCCAAGCAATAATCAACCAGAAAAAACCTCCATTTCTTACAGGAAACAGATTGGCAGGTGCATTCAACATCTTCACTATGTAGCCACGCTAAGTATTGTGTAGCAGGAATTTTGCGCAGGGCATTTTGTGATCCACCATCTGTGGTACAGAGAGCACTGTCTTCCATCATTGCCTGGACTCGTGTAACAGCAAGTAGGAAGGGGGCATTCAGGACAGTAGAAACAATGATTATAGATGATGTCTATGTATTTCCAGATGGAAATTCTCTTTACTTGAAAGGGTGTATTTTAAGTACTGAAGGTCATGAAGATTCTTTTTTGTTAATCATAGCTGGTCTGCAAAAAGAAGGTGAAGTTCATGAACCCATGTGAAATACAAATTAGAAACTGATCTGTGAACACAGAGCAATGTATGCAGCAGAGTGATGTATGCAGAAGATCAGAACCAGGCAGAAACACAAAGTTGATGATTTCAGAAGGACGGTGATGTCCTGATGAACAGATATTGTGGAAGCCAGGATTACACTGTAACAACTATTCTTCATTGATACAGGTGAGGATATATGTACAAATACATTTGTGCACAAATACATTTGGCTTGTGCTTGGTGGTTTATGGCAGAGGTAAAAGTATGTGGCCATGTGTTGCTCAACATTTAGCAGGGAAGTCTGAACTTGTCACATGGTAATAGTCACAGTGTTGCTAAGAGTCGTAAAGGACCGTAAGACATTGAACATGACTTTTCAAGACTCTATTTGTGTCACATGTAATTGGTCAAATCTAGTCACATGGTCAAGTCTAAATTCAAGGGATAAAGAAATAAAGAAACCATTTCTTAACAACAGTGGCTATGAAGTCACATCACAAAAGGGCATGCCCATAGAGGAAGGGGCAGGCGTATAATATATTTGTGCACAGTCAATCCACTTATGTGGATTATGTAGTATATAGTGCATGCAAGCATGTCAGTGAAGAATAAATCATTCAAAAACTGTTTACTAAATCCTGACTGTTCCAGATACTAAGCTAAGGACTGAGGATAAAAATGGAAAAACAAAAACAAAACAGACCAATTCCTACAGAGCTTATATTCTAGTAAAAGAACAGACAGAAAATGTCTCTCAGATCCTGTCTGGATAAGGGCACACAATGGAAACAGAAGGCAGAAGATAAAATGAGGGAGAAGGTTTGTCTTTCATATACAGTAGTATGTTTAGGGAGGGTCTTTCAGTCAGCAGACGGCATTGGTCCCTCAGTTTCTTAGCTCCTTCCCAAAAAAGTGGAAGTACTCTTATTAACTTTATAAATTATTTAGAAATAAAAAGAAAACTTACCCTTGCCCTAATTTCCAAAGGGTTACTATAACATCCCTTATCTTTATAGAATTGCCATAGGATCTAGCATGTGGTATGTATTTGGTATTATGGAATTGAATTGGAAAGTAAAATGGTGGCAATATATAAAATGTTCTCCCAGTTCCTTTAGAGATAATGTAATTTTATTCACTCAGCTCACCAAATCTTCTTCCCATTGAACATCACCTTTTTTTCCAAGAAAGTGAGTTATTTTTATCTGTAGAGTATGCCTTTGATACTTCCAAAAAAGCATTTATTTCTTAAATGAGAGAATGAAATGATTTGTTCTCCTTAGATTGATACCTTTTCTGATGCTACAGAAGGTGTACATTTAATTATTCCTTTCATTAAAATTTTCAAACCATTACAGAATATGCCTTTTCTTAAAAAGCTTTGCAGAATGTGTTGATGCTTTTTGGCATACTTTAAGTCTAACATTCATGGTAGATTGCTTATAAAAATGGTCAGAAATTCTTCTTCCTATACGCATGCCCCTTTGTGATGTGACTTCATAACCACTGTTGTTAAGAAATGGTTTCTATTTCTTTATCCCTTGAATTTAGACTTCGGCATGTGACTAGATTTGGCCAATTACATGTGATGCAAATAGAGTCTTGAAAAGTCATGTTCAGTGTCTTGTCGTCCTTTACTACTCTTGGTAACCTTGTGACTATTACCATGTGACAAGTTGAGACTTCCCTGCTAAATGATGAGAGACATGTGGCCACATACTTTTACCTCTGCCAGTAACCAGCCAAGCACAAGACAGGCGAATCAGGCGATTGTCAGAGAGCTGACTACAAACTGCAGCGTTGAACCTAGCCAACGTAGACTATTCCAAGTTGTTAATTCTCAGGTTGTTTTAAATGTTAAGCTTGGGACAGCAAAACATAACTAATGCAGACATCTTCCTATTAATTCTTTATATTTTGTGAAGCCCAAACTATATTTTCTTTTTATTTCTCTTTCCTCTAGATAATACATTGTGGTATAGACAACTAGTCCTTGAATATCCTTTTTCTTTTCTTTGGTTTTATTAGTAGAATGCCTCTTCAGTCACATTTTAGTTTTGTCTAGGCATATGGCTAACCACCTTGACATTAAATTTCTCAGCTTCTCTTGCAGCTAAAGTGTAGTCATGTGACACATTTTGACCAATAAGATATGGGCAGAAAAATATTTGTTAAGAAAGTTGGTTGCTTTCTGCTTTCTTTTCTGCTCTTCTTTTTTCCATTTTCATTTTCTCTGGCTGAGAAATGGAGACACCTTAAACCCAGAGACAAGAGCCACACATATACTGAAGATAGCAGAGACAATTTGCCATCTCTGGTCCTGGAATGACTTTACAGATCAGACACACTTACTCATACCGTGAACCTACCACAGCCTGTTAGGTGAGAGAGTTAAACTTCTACTTAAGTATGTCACTATTTTTTCAGCTTCCTTTTGTTCTAGCAGTTTGACTTTTTTTTTTTAAACCAGGAATTGAACTCATGACCTCATGCTTGCCAGGCAAGTGCTGTGCCACTGAGCTATATCCCTGGCTAGCTTTCCTTTTATGCTAACTCATAGTCAATAAATCCACAGAAGACACAAGCATGTAAACAAATTCTAATGCAGCACTCAGAACTCAGGAGCTCAAAACATTTTAGGTTCATGCTGTCATTTCTTAACAGGTACTGAGAACTTACTATGCATCTGTGTGTTAGGCACAAAGTTACATAGATGACCCTGTTTTTTCCCTGTTTTTCCCAGGAATTATATAGTATATACCCTATCATTTCCTGCTAGTTTTATATCCTATCTTTTTCTACTAGTCCGTATGAATATATAGACTTATATACTCATATATACTCAGACATATATACATACACAAAAAGTGAAATTACAGGTAGACAGTCCTTAAAAAGACTCCATCTGGGGTGGTAGTCAAAGAAAATAAAAGGATTTGGACTCTTAAAAGTTTGCTGCATTGGATAAAATGAAGCATCCATTCAGTGCACCTGTACAATTATTACTTTCACAAAACTTGGAGGCCTCCTTTTACTTGTTTCTGGGTCAGTAACCTTGAGCTGGGGTGGATGCAGGGGGTGGTCAGTGGCCTGATGTTTTCTCACTTTAGACTTCCAACACTAGCTTTTCAAAGGGTTTTGTGTATCAGGTGTAGGGGTGGCAGTGGGGACAGAGGTTAGGTTTAGAAGGATTACGGACAATCCTGTAATAACTTTTGAAATAGCTTTTCAGATCAATTCTCATTCATTTCCCACTTTACAGAAAGGAGAGGACCAGGGAAGGATCAACAGTTATGAGCAAAACTACGAGGAAAATTCTCCACTCACATAGCAGGAAATGGGAGGTATCTCTTTGTTCTTGTATCCCATTTTCTTTCCCCACTACCTACTCTGGCATGTTTGTGTTTTTCTCCTGCCATCCACAATGACTTTTATTTTAGATGAAGAATATCCTCAAAAATATGAAGTGAGAAATCATTGCAGAAGTTTTGAAAGATAGCACATAACTATTCTGGGTGTTAACTGAGAGATGCTAAGCATGCAAAAGGAATTTGTCAAATTATGTGGTCCTGCCTATTTTCTCTGACTATACTAAATCTGTTATGCTCATTTGAAGCTGTGGTCCTTTCCTCTGAGTTATTTGGCTTTGCTTGTTGTGAATCTTTTGCTCCCATGTGCCCTGCATTTTCAGAATTCCTCTCATTTTCAGGTTAGAGGGTGTCTGCTTTTGTACAAACCACTTATCCTCTGCAGGCCTCAGTTTCCCCATCTGTAAAATGAGTAGGTGATCACTCTGAAATTGCCTTTTGGTTTCAGCTTCAATAATTTGTATTCCCTTGCAAACATATTGATCAAAGTATGGTGACAACTGTAGCTACAATGAGAACAGAATGATGAAGCGTATTAACATTAGTGTTAATGCAATCATCAGCTGTGTTTTGTTCCATATGGCAATTTATTTCAACAATTAAGCCCAACTCCATCTGTTTTGGCATCAGCAATATTCAGATGGGTTCCTGAACTGCATCTTTGGAAATCATTTTATGTTTTTTTCAAATATTGTTACTGTCAATACATGACTGTGTGGTATCCTGCTTTAAGAAAATAGGAAAAAAAACAACCCAGTAATGTTGAAGCTCATCTTATTTGATAAAGGGATAGTTTTGCTATTTGACCTCACAGATATGTTGACCAGGTCTAATCGATAATTCCAGAAACAGAAAATAAATCCTGGTGTCAGCATGGAGGGAACGCCCAAGAGGCTGTAGTTTCGGAAAGAGGGAGACAAGCTTCAACGCTGTCGGCAGCTGATTTCTATTTTTCTGACCTGAGGATCATGATGGGACGGGATGCGTGTCCATCTGTGCTGGAGACAAGACAAATGGTACATTCCCCACATCCGGCAGGGGTGTCTTTCTTTGGCTTGGGTTGAGCTGCATTGACAGAATAGCAATAGGGAACATTTGTCTTGATCTTTATAACACCCGACAGAGGCATGATTACTGCTGTAAGGGTATCAAAATAAAGAAAAAAAAAGGGCTGTCCAAGGGCCCTGTTATTTATCACATTCAGAAACGCTAACCCAGGCTAGCAGTGTAGAAATTCCTTGTCAAATTGCTTCTAAAAATCATTATTTTCCTCCTGGAGACAATACGTGAAGCCCGTGCATTTCACCTGTGCTGTCCTTGCTTCCCCAGCATGTGAGTTGGGGTCAGTCTTCTCCTAGACCAGGCTCTGTCGTCCCACACGCAGAGTGGCCTCCAAGTGACCCTTTTTATGTTCCTCCCTGGCAGCATGTAGACCACTACCTGCCTGTGCAGGAAGTACGGAAAATCGCTACTTATTAGCAAATATCAAATGTGTGCAGCAGACCTTCGATTTATTTTGCAGCAAGTGTTAGGATGTCTCCAGGCAAATTAGAGTTGGAGTTGACTTTGTTCAACCCCTTTATTTATTTTCTCATTCCTTGTTTTCTAATTAGGCAGGATGTTTTTCTGTTTGCCAAATAACGTCTCTGCCTAAATCATTGCAGGTATACTGAATGGTGAATAAAATAGTCTTATGGCATTCATGTTAATGCACGTTAATACCATGAGAGAGGGGGTACAGTACACCCCTTTGCACATAGATTCCAAATCTCCAAGAGTGCCTTTATGATGAATGCAGAATTCATATTACTGCTCTGACGTGTAGAGGCATGCATGTGCTATAGTCAAAGATTTTCCCCAAGAAACCAGGAACAATTTTTGGCCTAAGTAGTGTTTGCTTTGAAAGGCCACCTCTTTCAGTGTATGACACCAAAGTAGCTTTTTTTCTTTTGAGTCAAAGTGTTTTCTTTCAGTCAGCCTTTGTAAAAGAGGGCACTTGCTCACAATTCCTCATGAAGAGCAATTCAAGAATCAAATCAATGTCAACGTCCTAAAGCTTGTTCAGAATTCAGCATTTTATTTGGACTTGACATTCTTCTGTTGGGTTATGGCAGTGGCTCTCAAAAGTGGCTCCCCATTAGAATCATCTGGAGACCTTTAAAAGTTATTGATGTCCAATTCCCTTCCCAGACTAATTAAATCAGAATCTCTAGGGATGGGACCAGGGCATCGACACTTAAAAAAAAAAAAAAAAAAAAAAAAACAACTCTCCAGATGACTCTAATAGCCAGTGAGGGTTGAAAGCCAATAGTTGACAGGTTTTTATCTCAGAATATACCCAAAGAACTCTCTATTCATTTACTTACTCAATAAATGCTCAAGTGACTACTACCTATCAGGGCTATGGACTATGAACTGCAGGGAATTCAAAGATGCATACAGGTATTTCTACGTTCTCAAAGCAGCTGGTGGGTTAGCGGAGGCCCTGGGCTTTTCATCTGTTCCACACCTATTTATTAAGTCCTATGGAACATCATGGGCATTGAGCGTAAACAAGGCAGGCAAAATTTCTGCTTTTTATGAGCTTATATTGGAGAAGACAAGATTAAAATATAGGTACTGAGGATAAAAACCATCAAAAAATAAGAACAATAGTAATGTGACGGAGAATACCTGGGTCCAAGAAGGAGTTCTGATATGCTTCTCTGAGAACCAGATCTGAATGACGCAAAGGAAAGAGTCACCTGGAAAGAGGAAGCAACTTGGCAGAAGAGCAAGCGACTGCTAGAGAAGGTGAGAATTCAGAGATGAGGTTAGAGAGGTCGACAAGGTAAAAAGTCTGGAGATGGGTAATCATCCCAGATAGAAGAAAGCAGGCCAGAGCTGGAGATACAGGGTAATGGTCTTGAATACTTGAAGATGTAAGATGTCTGAGTAAAGCATTTGGTTTTTATGGGAAAGGTGGCTTTCAACTGTACCTTGGAGGGATATACCTGAGATGAAGAACATTTTAAGTAGTACTGGGATAACTTTCTGCAAAAATGTCCCAGGTTCAGGAAGGTGTTAGATAATGTTTAGAGAATTAATAACTGGAAGTTATAATCTAGGTGTAAATATCTATTAGAGAGGTTTGTGTAAAGTGTGAATGACTCCTTTCTAGGATGCAGTCAGAGAAGTTTCTAGAAAATGTGACATGTTAGGTTGACTTTGAAGTATCTCTGTCTGCCTGACTATCTATCTATCTATCTATCTATCTATCTATCTACCTACCTACCTACCTACCTACCTACCTACCTATCAGTCTATTTGTTCCCTTTCTTCAGGAAGAGAAGATGGAAGGCATTTCAGAGTCCAGCAAGCAGATGGGACAGAAGCAGGAGAAAGAGTCAGGGTTATGAAAGGTAGAGAGAGGGATTGAGGGGGTAACCAACAGCACCCAAAGTTGATGAGAACTTTAGGCAGCTGAGTGGGAGTAAGGTTTGAGAACTATTTCTGTGTGTTGGTGCTGGTGGAAAACGGATCAAAGGATGAAGAAGTGTGTAGCAGGGCAGTCTGGAGACCAGTGTGTAGTTATTTAAGGATCTAGCGTGTCATGGGTGGATGGAGGTGAGTTGCCAATTTAAGAGAGGATGGTCCTGATTTTTAATGAAGTCAAGTCACTTGAACATTAGATACCTAAGGGAAAAAAGCCAACAGAAGAGGTTAAGATAAACACAGAAGAGAGCACTGTTGATGCAGTGTGGTCATAAACAAGTCAGAAATGGATGGAAATGGAACAGTAGAGAGAGAGGAACATTACCCCCGAACTTACTCTTCCTCAGAGATTAGACATAGCAGGAGGCAATGAGCTTCTCATCACTTATGTGAAAACCAACACTGGCTCATCAAAAACGCAGTTACAGAAGACAGCACTGTCATAGAAACTGAGTCTTCAATGGCAACTAAATTGAATCCTATTACCTCACTTTTCCTTGGATAGCTTTTAAGGAAGGTAGCAAGTGGCAGATGTTCTCTAAGATGAATGTTTGGGTAAAAAAACCCACCCAATTATACAAACACAGGGTGTCATGGAATTTCCTGGCTAACTCAGAATTTATATTAAAAAACCTGTTGTTTCAATCATTGTTAAAAGCATCTGCATTTTTCTTGCTTTTTTACTTTAATGAGTGATAAACTAAAAAGAAATCGTTTTGAAATTGTGGAAATGACTCAGAAGTTTTCTACAAATTTTAATTCTAATTACCACAGGTAGCAAAGATAGATGCAGATGGTATAATGAATTCATATGAAGGAGTGCAAACCTTTAGACATCTCCAGTGACATGTTTTTGTTTTTCCAAGAAAAACAAATTTGATCAAATCCAGTAATACAAAAGTATTTAGTGAGTTGAGGACCCTAATTTAGTTTTTATTCACTTTTGACTTTTGTATTACATTTGAAAATTAACTTCTAGGAATTAGGTTGTGGAAGTTTATAATAATGAATGAATTTTGCAAATCAAACTTATGCTTATAAATTGTGTACTGGGTAGGTAATCTTTCTATTCTGCCATGAGCCAAAGAAGTGGGTTGTCTCTGAATATATCTATTACATTTTCAGCCATAATAGTTTTTTCCTCAAGGGCAGTTTCTCAAACACATGATTTCAAAATCAATAAACACCCCGTAGCCTTCTATTTCAGAGTTTACTTATTCATGAGATGCTTATCTCTCTGTAAATTCCCAGGAAGAATTCTTATTGCTTAATCCCACCATATTGGATAGGATGCTTATCAGTTCAAAATTAGTTCTTATTAAATTTTCTTGGCAACTTTGTAACTGTCTCTGGGGTTTCTCCCCTAGAGAGTTATTTTTACTTTTAAATCTTAACATGAGTAGAAACTCATTTTAACAGCCTAAAAAAAATCATTAAACATAGGCCTGCCCATTTGTGACAGATCTCATTTCATGGGGGCCAAGGCCATATGCCCACAAACAGTGGTCTTTAATTGTTTGTTTGTGTTTGAGACAGGGTCTTGCTGTGTAGTTCAGGCTGGCCTTGAACTCACCATGTGGTTCAGGTTGACTTTGAATTTAGAGCAATTGTTCTACCTCAGCCTCCCCAGTGCTGGGATTACTGGTGTGGTCCACCATTTCCAGCTCAAACAGTGTTCTTTGAAAGACTATTTTAGAAGGCTGCATGTTTTTATTTTGAGACACTAAGAGTCTCTATCAGTGACAGGTAGTGACAAATTGAAATCTGACACATACTGGAGGCCCGCACAGGTGCCTTCTCATTTTTCACCTGAAGGTCATTTCTGATACCCTTTATTTTGGTCACAGGATCACTAGTAACTTCTCTCCCTTTCAGGGGCATGATCCAGTAATCATGAAGTTACCTTTGCATATGTGGTCAGAAACCAAGGAGTGGCGATCTCTCTTACTGCTTGATTGTAAGAGGAGACGTCTGCTTAGATGGCCACAGCCTCAGAAAGACAACTCTGCCGTGGACTCATTTGAATAATCTCTCCACTCATTAAACACAGCTGCAAGGCAAGAGGCACCGGAGTTCAAACGGCAAGCCAAGGGAATATATTAGTAATAGAATTAGAGTTTAAGCCTGTAGGCATGTTTCCCCAATATTTTTGTACTTCATTAATTACAACAAGTATACTTTTGTCACCAAAAATTTTTTTAAAAAGAGGTTAGAGGAATGTTTTGACTAAGAAGCGTAGGTAAAACGTATACATTTTATAAAAGTGTTAGGTATGCTGCAATTAAATTTTAAGAAAAACTGGAAGTTATCCAACAAATCATTTCCTCATTGTACAACTTAAATCCCTGGTGAGCGAGGATTAGAAGCCATTGGTGTAATTTAGCTTCCTGAGTCTCTCCACCGTAGGTGCAGTGTGAATGTCCCCTAACTGTCCCCAGAGCCGCGCGCGCGCGCGCGTGTGTGTGTGTGTGTGTGTGTGCGTGTGTGTGCGTGTGCGCGTGCGCGCGCGCATGCTCTGTTGGGCGCCTTCTGCTCCAAATCCCAGAATACCTCTTACTCACGCCCATTCAGGTCAACAAATTTATTACAGAACTAGAAAACATTTAATGAGGGAGACAATAGCCGAAATAAAAGGAGAAAACAATAACAACAATAATAACAACAAACCCCAAAGCAAAAGTTTCCTTTTGCAGCTCTCACTGAAATCATTTTCCTTCTCTTCTGTTTTCTTATCCACTGTTTTCGAGGGTCGGTGTCACTCTGGGTTCCTCTGAAGTTGCAGATGCTAAGGTCATGTTTGCTTCTGCACTTTCTACCTCCTGTCTATCACACCATCTTGCGTGGATCACTCATCGCCATGACGTTTTAAGATATTAAAATATATTTAAATTCTGAAAGGTTTCACTCTGAGTTCAAGTCTATATCCTTTTTGGGCTGTGGATTGAATTGAGTTGAGTTTATTATCCCAGGCACTCATGTCTTCTTAAAGTACAGAAGCAAATGACCTTCGCTTTGTCACATTCACTTTATTTCCATGGGGAATTTTAAGGCTATGCTGAGGTCCAAGATTGGACAACTCTGTCGTTTCTCTTCTTTTCACACACTGAGGAAACTGACAGGGAGTGAACATGGATGCATCACAGTTAGCAGCTGTAGTGGGATTCTGGTTCTCTGTTTTCATCTGCATTTGCATAGTAACATTTTCCTAATGCTTGATCCAGAAGTAAGTACTTTGAAATAAACTGCCGAAGAATTTTTAAATTTAGCATCTTATTTATCTAGCATTGTATAAATAGTTTCATCTCAGGGGAATTTTTCAGAACTGAATATTACCTCTTTCATGGCAAAGTTTGAAGAAGAGACCAGTAGTTTGTTGCTTAGTTTCAGATTTAATCTTGACCTTTATCTATGAGTTTGTATGACAAGTAACAGTTGAATATAGTCAGGTGAAAAATGGGGGCTCAAAATGATCTTCACATTTGAATCCCTAGAATCGGCATATATTACTGTATATGGCAAAAAAAGGATGCCATCCACATACAATAATTATGGATGTGATTAAGTTAAGATTCCTGGGGAGAGTACTTCAGGTTATTCTGTTGGGCTGTAAGGATCCTTCTATGGATGTAGTGACTATTAAGTTTGATAGTGTCAGTTTGATTGGCTTTAAGATTCCATGGGTATAGCATGCTTCTGGCTGTGTCTGGGTGGATCCCAAAGGTGTGGCCTCAGAGGTCTATGGTTAGTCCCTCCTTTCTTTCTCCTTGGTGTTGTTACTCCTTCTGCTTCCTGGCTGCCATGAACTAAGTAATTTTGCTTTCCATGCCTTTCTGCCATGATGTTGGAGCCAGCCAACCATGGACTGAATCGCCTGAAATCATGAGCTAAATTAATCATGAGCTTCCTTTAAATTGTGTGAAATCTTTCTCTGTTCCATCTTCACATCACTATCTCTGTTGTATGTGTCAAATTTCCCACTACCTTCCCCATAATGGGAAAACTGTCACAGATACATATAATTACATGAATTTTTATAAGGGGAAGGTAGTGGGAAATTTGACACATACAATAGTGATGTGAAGATGGAGCAGAGAAAGATTTCAAGACACTGTCCTTAAGGATTTCAGCGATGTGGGCACAAGTCAAGGAATCCTAGCAGCCATTAGAAGCTGGAGGAGGCAAGGAATGAATTCTCCCCTAGAGCCTTTGGGGAGGTATGGCTTCAATGGCAACTTGATTTGGCTGTTATACCAGTTTTGGTCTTCTGACTTCCAGGACTCTGAAAGAATCAGTTATTGTTGTATATGTCACCAAGAATGTGACAATGGAAAAAGAATATAATAGGATGCTTTTATCCCTACCAGGTAGGCAAATGAGCCTTAATAATATTTAAAAATTCTATTTCTGCAAGTGATCTTTGAAACAAGCTGGAATGTAACCCAGCCACCTGTTTCAGTTCAGCATTTATAAGCAAAAAATATTCAACAAAAAGAAAAGAAGCCTATCAATTGAAGGATATAGATAAAATAAATTAGACATTGCTTATTGATTTCATCCCTTTCTCCTTTCTATTTCTGGCTTGAAGGACCACTTATTCCAACCTGAATGTTCTTTCTCAGGAGAGTAGTAGGCATCAGATGTGATACAAATGACTCCTCTTGGACCGGGATTTGGGAGCTGTCATATTCCCATTTTCAAGTACATGCCATATTCTTAAAGAGACAACCATAAATAGTTAAATTTGATCTCAGAATATCACAGGAGTATAATAAGATGCACACAGCAGCATTTATTTCCATAAATGGACTCTCACCTCTGGTCTTTAGTCCTCAGGGAGTAAAACAGCCCTGATTTTAAAAATAAACTCATTATCAATTTCCCAGCTGTATTATGCTATAATGACAAATGCTATATGGATTAGAGAAATATAGCATGATATTTTGATATATGATATACTTTGAGAAATAATTGTTATCAAGCTAACTAACATATCTAACATAGTATATAATATTTGTGTGTGTTGAGAACATCTAAGATCTGCTCTCTCAGCAAACTCCAAGGGTATAACATTATGAGCAATAGTCACCATGCTATACATTAGATCTTCAGAAATGAATTCATCCTGTGTAAATGAAACTTTGTAAACTTTGCCTGACATTTCTCTATTATATATAACCCCTACATTCTGGCTACCAGTATTCTATTCTCTATTTCCATGAATTCAAATTTTTAAAATTCCACTAATGCAAGAGACCAAGTAGTATTGTCTTTGTGTGCCTGGCTTATTTTACTTGGTATAATGTCCTCTACATTCATCTAAGTTTTAACAAATGAAAGGATTTCTTTCCAGAAGGCTGAATAGTATTCTTTGGTGCACATAAACCACATTTTATTTATTCAATTATCCATTGATAGACATATAGATGGTTTCTTGGTTATTGTGAATAATGCTGCAAAAGAACATGGGAATGAAGATGTATCTCTAAGATACTGATTTCATTTCCTTTGGGTATATATCCAGTGGTAGGGTTGCAGGGTCATGAGGTCATTCTATTTTTAGCATCTTGAGAAAACATCCAAATTGTTTTCCATGACTGTGTCAAATTATATTCCCCTAAAAAATATACTAGGCCTTCCTTTTATCCACGTACTCATCAGTATTTGTTATTTCATCTTTTTGCTAATAGTAATTCTAATTGATGCAAGATGATGTGTTGTTGTGCTTTCAATTTGTATTTCCCTGATGGTTAGTGATGAGACATTTGTTTTTAAATGCTCATTGGCCATTTGTACATTTTTTTTGGAAAAATTATATTCAGATCCTTTTCTTATTTTTAACTGGATTATTTTATGGTACTGAGTTTCTCACTTTTTAAATATTAACCCTTTATCAGATGCATGGTTTGCAAATATTTTCTCTTATTTCATAGATGGTCTCTTTTTTCTGTTGATCATTTCCTGTGTAGAAAAAAATTTAGCTTGACACAATCCTGTCTATTTTTATTTTGTTACTTGTGATTCTTGGGGTCATGTAAAAAAAAAAAAATCATTGCCCAGGCCAATGTCAAGAAGTTTATTCCCTAGTTTTCTTTCACAATTTCATACTTTAAGGTTTTACCTTCATATATTAATTTTCATATATGAATTACTTTTAGGTAGACTTCTATGTATATTTTGTGACAAAAGTCAAATTACTTACAGTTATCCGGTTTTGCCAATGTCATTTATTTAACAGGCTATTCTTTTCCTACTGTGTGTTCCTGGTATTGTTGTTAGTAGTTAATTGATCAAAAATGTGTGGTTTGTTCTGTTGGTCTATGTATTTGTGCTTCTGCTAGTACCATGCTGCTTAGATTTTTGTATAGCTTTGTAGTACATTTTGAAATTAGATAGCATAATGTCTTCACCTTTATATTTTCCTCTCAAAATTTCTTTGGTTATCCTAAGACTTTTGTAGGTCTACAAAATTTTAAGTTGTTTTTTTCTCATTTTTGTGAGAAATATCATTGAAATTTTGATAGAGATTACACTGAATCTATAGATCGTTTTGGGTAGAATGGCCATTTCAACAATATCAATTCTTCTAATCCATAATCAAGAGAGTTCATTTATTTGTGTCTTCATTTTCTCTCACCAATGTTTTATAGTTTTCACTGTACAGGTATTTCATCATCATGGTTAAATCTCATTTTGCTAAATTTGCTCCTAAGTGTTTGACTCTTTTAAGTATCTATTATAAATGAGATTATTTTCATGATTTTTATTTCAGATAGTTCATTGTTAGAGACAACTGAGTTCTTATAATGACTCTTGAATTCTGCAACTTCATTGAATTGTTTATAAGTGCTAATTGTTCTTTTTGGTGAAGGCTTTAGGTTTTGTTATGGATAAGATTATGTTATCTGAAAACAAGATAATTTTGCTGTTTCATTTGGAAAACTTTCAGTTCTTTTTCTTGTCTAATTCCGCTAGCCAGGAAAATAGGATCTTTTACTGGACAGCCTTGCAGCAGGAATAACACCTATTTTACATATTCTTTTTCAAATTTAGAAATCACAAACAGAACCTTAAGAAAACATAATTATTACATAGACAAAAACTTCATTGATTTAGAATAGGAATATGAAAATGGTGAAACATAAGTATAGCAAAGAGTATTGTTGTGGGAAAATTTTTAAAGATCACTTTGATGTCAGCTAGAATAGAAACCAGGCAGTAAGCTGTCAGTGAAAGTTGACCAAAGCAAGCTGGACAAATTTTAGCATTCTTGCATACTGGACTTAAAAGATAAACTTATTATTTAAAATGCAAGAATTTATTATACCTCTTTGATAGTCTAACTAAAGAAATACTTAGTTACATTCAGGAAGAACGCTTTCATTTAAAAGCCTGGTTCAGTGTGACTACTGATTTTACACTGGTTTCTTTAAGCAGTGAAATCCTAAAATGGTTTTATAGGACTGTATTATCTTGACCTTCAATTATAGGAAAATAGACTCCATGTTTGGGAATTATAATCTCTGCCTCTCATTTAGAGCTGAGCTTATTATTGGCTTTCTACAGGCTGCCTGTATTCATCTTTTTTCTAACTTCAATGCAATTCTCCTTTTATTTTTTTCCAATTCTATCAAAATTGTTCTGGAAAGAAGCAATGCTACAGTTGTTAAACTCATTGGATTCTCGAGTTCTTTCAAATAACTTCTTGGGAGAAGTGTGTGATCTGATCTCTGCAGTGAGTCCAGGGACACATCTTGCCATCCTTCCTGAGAAGATTTCTACTGGACTGAAACAACTATGGCCCCCAGGTTCCCATCACCCTGAGCACTGAGTCAGGCTGCCAAGGGTTCTGTTGCCTTCTCAGTACCTGCCTTGGACAGGCTTAAAGCTTCTGTGAGACTAAAACGATAAGAACAACTAGGCTCTGACCCCAGGGGAACCCCTCTCAGCCCGCTTCACAGGGCACCAGCGGAAATTCAAAGTTCCTTTCAAGGTCCACTGGCAGAAGAGTGAAGTAACTACATTAGTTCATAGATTCCAGAGCACGCCTTTCTTGTGTTTGGGCTATTTTTACAATTCATGGGATCTCAGATCACCATTAGCTGAGGTTGTCATCAGCTTCTTTCCTGAAAGGCTTGAGTTTCTTTCTTTCTGCCAGTCACTTGAACCCACTAACCTGAGATCACTTTAAGATAAATTCTCTACCTGAGGTTTTTTTATGGCCACAGTGATGATGTGAACTTAGACCTTAACCTATTCTGTGACTCATGTGCTGGGAGGAAAAACAAAACAAAACAAAATAAAACAAAGCAGAACAAAGCAAAACATGAAAACCAAAACTATAACCTTTTTTTTTTTTAACTGAAGACCTTCCCATTGAGCTACATCCTCGCTCTTTTTTGCTTCTTATTTTGAGACCGTATCTCAGGAAGTAATTAATTTGCATAGGCTGGGCTCAAACCTGAGATCCTCCTGCCTTGGTGGTCTCCTAGAGTACTGGAATTACAAGGCATGTGCCACCAAGCCAACCTCAGAAAATTTTCAGTCTCCTTCTCGACTAGGTCTTATGTTGAAGCATCTATTCTTCATTGTCCCTTTCAGTGTTGGAAATTGTGGGTGTGCTTCTTATTTACCCTTGCTCAGAGCCCAAGGCCCTTCTGCCTCCCAACTTTGAGAAAAAGTGCTTGCAGTGGAACAACAGGTTAGAGCTACATAGGAAAGTTCTCCAGCAGGCAGTGCAATTCAGTCCTTCAGAGAGAGCTTAGGTTCCCTGCAGAATGGCACCTTTGTCAGTCACCTAAAACTCTTCTCTCCATCCCAGCATCTCCAGAGACTTTTTCTTAAGGTAGCATGAATGATTTTGGCTGAAAGTGGCTCCGTGTATTCATGGGTGGTTTCCTAAATTCCATCAGTATGCAGTCGAGTCCCCCTACCCCATAACCAACTAAAGCCACTTAACTAGGTGTGACTTTGGTATTTATCAAACTTTATCTAAATATATGGTTTATGGAAGTGAACTGCAAATCTACCTGGTCAAACTGCACATGTATTTTTGACTTGCCTGTTTGCTGGGCTGGTGTGTACACAAAGCAATTACATCCCCGCCACCCTTTCCTTCTTGTTTCACCTGTCGCTCCTTGAGCAGTATTCTTCACCCCACATCTTAATTCTTTTTATGTCTCCTTCCCCTCTCCCCCTGCTCCCCTTCTATCTCTTGGGCCCTTTCTCTTTTGAGAAAGATCTACCTCTCTGTTTCCTATTATCTATCTTTTATTTTGCACTTTAAATTATTTATACTTTGAGTTTCTCATATAAGAGAAACTGTGATATTTAAGCTTGTGTGTCTGATTTATTTCACTTAACATTATTTGAAAACTTTTATCATCTGCCATCTACAACAGACTGACTTTTGAATTTCTTCATCCATTAGCATATCTCACATAACTCATGTCACAACTACAACACTTCCTACATCTTGGAATGTTCTTCTTTCTTGTCTTAGGTCATCCAGACTGCTATAAGAAAATACCATAAGTTAGGTAGCTTATAAGAACAGAAATCTACTTCCCCCAGTTCTGGAGGATATGAAGTCCAAGATCAAGGCACCTGCAACTTCACATCAGGTAAGGACCTGCTTTCCTATAGATGAAGTCACTGTATTCTCACAAGGTAAAAGAGGCAAGGTAGCTCTCTGAACCTCTTTAATAAAGGGCACTGATCCTATTCATGAGGGCTCCACCCTAGTGAGCTAATCACTTCCACATGCTTTATCTCTTAATACCACTATTTTGGGGTTTAGAATTTTGACATATGAATTTTAGGAGGACATAGAACATTCAGACTGTAACATCATGTTTCTGGCCCCTCTAAAATTTTTACATCCAAACCGTGTTCATTTTGTTCTAGTAGCCTCCTCCAAATCTTAATTATTTCAGCATTAACTCAAAAGATGAGTCTAGAGCTTCACCTAAATCAGGTAAGATAAAGTCTCAAGATGTGATTCATTTTCAGACAGACTGTTTTCCAGCTGCAAACCTGTGAACTCAAACGTACGGTGTGCTTCCAAAACACAATAATAAGGCAGACAGAGGATAGATATTTCTATTTTAAAAGGGAAAAACAGGAAAGAAATTAGTGATAGGCCCCAAGCAAGTTCAAAATACTACGGGGCAAACAACATAAAATCTTAAGCTTCTAGAATTATTTTTGCTTGATATCTCACCCACTGAACACACTAAAGTGGAAGTTGGCCCCAGAAGGCTCTAGGCACATACCCTGCTGCAGCTCTCACAGGTTGGGGTTTCATACTTTCCCCCCTCATCTTTTATGACTCCACTAGGTATTGCCCTACTGATGGGTCACTGCTGGACCTACCATGGAGGTAGCCCTCTGCCTGGACTTTATTCTCAAGTTTGACTCTGCCATTCATAGTGTAGGTGGTGGTAGTCATACCTCATGATTCGTGCACTCCATGGACCTGTGGAGATGATACTGCGTGGTTGCCACCAAGTTTATCACTTATTCCTTATGGGGGTCGATCACTGTGGTCCATGTTGTCACCTTGACATGTGCTAAAATGGGGCAAGTGGGACCTTGAAGTTATTTGCTTCCAAGGCCCTGAAATGTAGGTGAGAGGGACAGCCCCTAAGATCTTCAAAATGAGCCTTAGGATTTCAGTGGGGCCACTGATTACAGCATGTGGCTTCCACCCATCCTCATTAATCTTCCTATCAAAATGCCTCTTGGCTACAGACTTGTTTCTTTTACCCAACACATTTTCTCAGTCCATGCAATATGGCCAGACTGAGAATTTTCTTAATCTACCAGTTTTGCTTCATTTTGATCAAAAAATTCCATCTTTAAAACATGTCTCTCCTTTCTCATATTACTATAAGCATTCAAGAAAAGCCAATCTGCTTGTTCAGTGCTTTGCTTAGATATTTTCTCAGTCAAATATCTAATTTCATCACTCATGAGTTCTATATTCCACAAAACACTAGGATATGAACATAATTCAGCCAAGTTCTTTGCAGTGTTGTAGCAAGGATTACCTTCCCTCCAATTTCCAGTAATGTATTCCTTACTTCTGTCTGAGTTCTCATCAGAATGGCCCATATTTCTATCATCATTCTGCTCATAACCACTTATGTGCTTCCTGAGAAGATAGAAGCTCTCCAGCTCTTTTCTTCCGAGCCCTCCCTAGAATTGCCCTTAATAGTCAATTCAAGGCAGTACAAACTTTTTCTAGCATGAACTTCAAAACTCTTCAACCTCTACCTATTACCAAGTTTCAAACAATCCCACAGCTTTAGATATCTGTGTAAGGGAACCTCCACTTCTTAATACCAATTTTGTTTTTCTCCATTTGGACTATTGTAACACAATACCACAAACTGTGTAGATTATAAACAGCAGAAATTTATTTCTCACAATTTTTGAGGTTATGATGTCCAGAATTAAGGCAGCAATAGATTATTTGTTGAGGGTCCTCTTCCTCCTAGATGGTGACTTGTCATTGTGTTATTACATGCTAAAAGGGAAAGCTAGCTCTCTGGGACTTCTTTTATTAGGGCACTAATTACATTTATGAGGGCTTCTCCTCCATGACCGAGTCACTTCTGAAAGGCTTTATAGTCTTACTGCCTTGGCCTTTGGCATTAAAATTTCTACATGCAGTAAGTTCTCGACTTATGAATGGTTCCATTCCAGGAGAACATTCATAAATTGGAACACTGTATAACACACAGTGAGTCTTATGCAGCACAAATGGGAGTTGGTGACACACAGCACTGTTACACTCATCTTCTTTGACGTGATGCTCTGCTGGTCTTTCTCTTTCTGCTTCAAGTATACATCTGATCCTTAAGTGGTGGTCTCTCAGGATCCTTCCCGAGGCCCCTTTCTGGTCTCATGCTGTGTACCTCCTCTCTGCCACCTTATCTGTGTTTTCATGGCTTCAATGATAAATACTGGGGGCATGGCTCCCTAGTCATTATCTCTATTCAAATCCTCTGCTGAACTCTACACATATTAATTCAGTTGTCCTCAGACTTCATCCAAAAGCTCAGTAAGTCTCAAAAAGAAACTGAGAACATTTTCTGCCAACATGCATCCCCCCTCTCTCCCTGGTCTCTGTCCAGACATCATGATTCAGTCACTGCAAATGTGAATGTCATCCTTCATGTATCAATTACTAGCTTTACACACTATTTTTTGTCTCTAAACTTAACTTTTCTCATTTATAAGATAGAAGAATGCCTATTTCATAGACATACAAAAATTTTACGTGTTGCAACTAGCATAAGTGACAAATAACAAACATTAAATATGAATTTGTATTAGACTCAGTTTCTTCCTTTCTCATAATGTCATACTCCATATCCAGTTGATCACTCAGTCATGTGTCTATTTCTTAATCCACATCTACTTCAAATTTATTTCTAATTTATTCACTTCTTATACCCCTAGTTCTGTTAGTTTCTTTAGTGTTCCCTTAAGCAAATTATTTCAACTCTTCTCGCCTCCTGCCGTGTCAGCTGAGAATCCATTTCCTGTCATTTACTCAGAATCATCTTCCTAAATGACACATCTGATTGTATAATACCTCTGCCTAGAAACTTTTAGAAGTTTCCATTGCCCTAAATATGACATCTCAATGTCTTTTGAGGTTTCATAATCTGGCATATCTGCTAATCCCTCCTACCTTGTCGTCCCATGCCATTTAACTCTGAGCACCAGCGATAAGCCTGCCCAGTCTCTTTCTTTCCCCATGGACTTAGCACTGAAGTTTACTCTTGCAATCTTTGCTCTCTTTCTCTTTTCCTTCTTAATTTCATTTCATCTTCCAGATCATAGTTCCCAAGTCTGAGTTACCTGTACCTCCTTCTGAACTACATTTCCCTTCCAAGTTTTCTTTTAAAAGCTATAATTAACAAACACAGAAGGTAAAAATTTAAGTTATGCAATATGTTGATTTGAAATACATTATGTAATGGTTACTACAAAGTAATTTATCAACACATTCTTTATGTGAGAGAGAGAGAGAGAGAGAGAGAGAGAGAGAGAGACAGAGAGAGAGAAAGAAACAGTGAAGGCTCATAGTAAATTTTAAGTAAGCATATAGCACCATGTGGCATATTAGAACAGTGGAACATTTCATCTTATAACTGAAAATTTGAACCTTGAACAATTTTCTAATGCTATATCAGGATACCCAAAACAAGATAATTTATATAGAAAAGAGGTTTATTTTGGCCCAAAGTTCTTGAGGCTAGAAAATTTTGGCCCAAAGTTCTTGAGGTTAGAAAGATCCAGGTCAGGTACCCACATTTTATGAGGGCTACTTGCTGCTTCAACTAATGGAAGAAAGCAGAAAGGCAAACAGATGCATCTTAAAGAGAAGCAAGAAAAAATCCAGAGTGGCTGAACTTGCATTATGATGACTGCTCCTGTGGTCACTAATCCAGTCCTAAGAGATGGAGAGCTCACTCTCTGCAGAAAGGCATTTATTTGTTCATGACCAGCCCACCACCATGAGCCAAAAAGCACTCAGTAGGCTCTACTTCCTAACTCTGCCACACTGAAGAATTAAGATTCCACCTGAGTTTTGGAGGGAACAAACCATCGGATACCCTTTCACCAATATCTTCGCATTTCTCCCACCTCCCAGGCTCTGACAAGTACTGTTTTATTCTCCATGAATTTGAGTTTTAGAGATTCCACATATGAGTGGCCTCATGTAATGTTCATCTCCTTCTGGCTAGCTTCACTCAGTGTAATGTCCTCCAGTTTCCTCCATGCTGCACATGGCAAGATAATTTTCCTTTATGGGTGTATGATATTCGATTGTATGTATCACATGAATTTCTTTATCTATTATCTGTTGATGGACACTTAAGTCGTGCTCATATTTTGGCCACTGTGATTAGTGTTGCAATAGACATGGTAATCATGTTTTGGATGTGACACCAAAAACACAAGTAACAAATTCAGAAGTAAGTGGGATGATATGAAACAAAAATCTTATGCATAGCAATGGAAATGATATGCAAAATGAAAAGGCAACTTATGGAATGATAAAAAATGTTTGTAAACTACATAGCTGGAAAGAGGTTAACATTATAAATGTATAAGAAATTCATATAACTAAACAGAAAAACCAAACCAAAGCAAAACACCCAAATAATCCTATTAAAATGGAAAAATGATATGAAAGGATATTTTTCCAAAGAAGAAGTGCAAATGACTAACAGTTATATAAGAAAGTGCTCAACTTTATGAATCATCGGGGAAATGTAAATCAAAATTGCAATGAGAGATCACTCCTTATCTCTTAAGATGACTGTTCACAAGTGCTGTTGAGAGTATGACCAAAAGACAACCTTGGTACACTGTTGGTTGGAATGTAAAGTGGTAGAGGCATTATGAAAATATTACAGAGATTATTCAAAACACTGAAAGTAGAACTACTGTATGATTCTGCCAACCTCACTTCCAGGCATGCATTCAAAGGAAATGAAATCAGTATCTCAAAAACTATATCCCTTGGACTTCTCAAACATTCAGATTCACACTTACCACTTCACACTATACTGAAATTGTCCATTTATTTTTCCTAGGGTAACCAAATTTAATAAATACAGGACACCGAGTTAAACAATAAACAATTTCCTTGAAAAGTATGTCCCATGTAACCTTTTCATTTTGCTTAGATTATTCTCACTTGTGGCCAGAGATCACCATGGTTTTCTAATACTTAATATTTTGCCTAACCCACTGAATATACTTTATTATTTGTGTATCATATACTGGTATGTTCCTGATCTGTCATTGGGATAATATTCTAATCATGAAACATGTTCTTATAGCTTCATCCTCTATCTCTCATGTGTGTTTTAAAGCAAGGAGCAATCCTAGAAATTGACCATTCCCTCCACCATTTTCCTTCACATAATTTTTCCTTGAATGACCATATTTGGAATCTTTACTGTTTCAGGACAAAGGATCAATTTCAACCCCAAATTTCATTTTAAAACAAAACAGATACGCATATATAACTTCGACAACTCAACTGCTGCTTTTTCTTTTTGATAAGAATGATGAGCTTTTGTTCTCTCTAATGCAACTGTTTTCTGTTCTTGCTTAGCAAAGACATAAGCTAATCTCCTCAGTTTATTTGCCAAAAGAATTACTAGACATGGAAAAAACAAGCTTTAGAATTTTTTATTAATTCAGGATGCAGATTCGCCTTAGACTTAATGTGTATATATCATCCGTAGGAATTTTTCCAAAATAAAAGTGCAATGAAAGGAAAGTTCCTGGACATTTTTTTTCAATCTGAAAACCTAGGAAGCTCAGTTGGCCATATGAAGGTGTTTCTTTGTGCAGACTGCGAATGGAATAGAAGCAACTTCCAGGTACATTCTTCATGCTCTCCATCACTGAATATCCTCTGTCCAGAGAGGAAAACAGAGCCCTCAGCTGTTTAAGAAAATTTGACAAAAGGAAACTGAGCTCTCCTCTCTGTGTGGTGGCTGGTCAGCAACTTTCTCCATTAGTTGTGCTTACTTAGTGATGTAGTTTAACAAACAAAATGCTGCCTTGCTTTCGAAATTGGGACAAAACACCTTAAAATGTTTTTCAATATGTTTTTCTCAAAGCAAGTCACCGTGGGAATTGTGACCCAGAATGTTTGGCAAATGAGATGAAAGAAAATTGTCCATGCTTTGTGGATTTTTTTTTTTTTTACTGTTATGAGGTTAACAATAGTAACGACTTTTAGCCATTTTGGGTGGCTGTATCATTTATACAAATTGGAGACAAAAAAAAAAAAATGCTACAGAAAGAAGGGCATATACCAACTCTGCTTCCCTAAGGATTAAACATATTAGAATCAAGAGGCACTTTCTTTGTAGGATGTAATTGAACTATTTTTCAGTAGCTGGTATTTAGTTTGCTTTATTTATATTTAATGTAGCTGTAAGTAGGAAGGCTGTGAATTGGTCTCTGGGTTAATCATGCTGACGTGTTTAGGATGAAACTCTAGTGCTTTGTGAGGCCAAGATCTGTACTCAGATGGGCGTCAAACTACTGAGTTTCTAGGGCTTAGGGTGGGCCCAGTTAGTGTACGGTCTTCCAGGTAAGAAAGAGAAAATTGCACTTGGAGGCAACCAGAAGGGTTCAGTCATTTGTGGTGAGCGAGCAAAATGAAATCCTGCAAGAGGTCAAGTTTGCTTTCACCAGGAGGTGTCACTGTTGTCAACACACGTTCCCCGATAGGGCAGGAAGGTAACAGGCCTGGGCTGGCCTCCTCTGACAATAACAGGAGACTATTTCTCTGGCTTCTTCCTTCCTTTCTCCCTCCCTTCCTTTCTGCAGTTAACACAGGCTATTTCTTTTACATGTAATAGGTGTGTTAACACACGAGTATTGGCATCAGGAGGAAAAAATTAATGGTGGGAGAAGAATGTAGTGAAATTCCTGTCATTTTTAGGTCACCAACTCAGACATTGAGTTTTTACCTCCCTTTTGATTTAATGCTTCTAAATTAAAGAAATTTTAATGCCATAGAGTTGTGAAGACTGTTTTGCGTGTCTCTATTCTTGCATAATTCAGTAACATTCCTAAAGATTATACTTAAAAGGCAGAGTGGTTGGACTTTCAAGTCTGTACTCTGTGCTGTTATTTATGTTTTTTGTTTTTTGTTTTTAGAATAGCACTGAAAGTCTGAGAGTGTGGGCTGAGACTGCTACCTTGTCATCTGACTAGCTAATCGTTAGGAGGTTATTTACTCTGCCGAAGCCTCGTTGTTCTCATCTGTAAGATGAAGACAGTAATACCACTTAAACTTCCAGGAATATTGAGAGAATGGAGTAGCAATAAGTGAGGAAATGTATGTCAAGCACTTAACACAATGCCTATCATGGTCAGAGTTAGATGAGGGTTAGCTTCACTACTGGCTATTAACATCCACATCTGGACACCAGAGAGACCCTGGTGGACTTTGAGAGCCAATCTGCCCTTCCTATTTCCCCAGCTTGGCTGTCGCAGTCCATTTGGGATTTGGGATGAGACCTTATTCTCTTATCTTTCTTTATGTTCTCATATGTGGTCTGTTCTCCACTTGAGCTGGAACTTTATAAAATATATTGATGGTGCTTTCTGAGGTATTCGCCTTGTTGGAAGATGGAGTTTTTGTTGTTTTCGCTCTCTTCTCTCTGCAGATCTGTGTTCTTCATTTCTTTCATACCGCAGAGCAAAGTCTGCACTACCTGTGTGGCCTTCTTCATCTCCCTTTGGTTGAATTTCAATAGGACTCACAGACGGTATTTTGCAACCTTATTATCCCCTTTATAGTATTAGACATGTAAGCTCTATTTTTGCAGATAGATTTTCTGTTTGTTTGCTTCTTAAGTTCAGGACATGTGCATCTTCCTTTTATTCCCCGTGGTAGGCAGCATAGTTCTGAGAACGCGAGAGGGATTGAATACACTTTTGTCGCGGGTTGGTGTATGGAGAGTTCAGAATGTCAGGGAGACGTGTGAGACAAACACAGGCAGGTTGTTTTGAAACTGAGTAAGATGAAGGAATTCAGTGGAGACTCAAGGATGAGGATGGAGAAGGAAAACTTTGAGAGAGGTCGGAGGGACAGGGCCTGGCAGTTTAAAACTAGGGGAAAAGCAAGTGCTTGGCTCGAGTTACAGCCCGTGGACAAAGGCAGCTTTGAGTGGAAGAGGCAATGGGTTCACGAGGGCCAGTGCTGGAGGCTGGTCTGGGGTCTTGGCTCCATCACCCACCAGTCTTTTGCTTTTGCAAGAACCAAGAGATCTGTCTGGAACCATGTTTCTTTAATTGTAAAATGAGAAGGTTGGATTTGGTGACATGTGCTACCCCAATTGCTTCTAAAACTGCATTTTGGAGGTGGAAGGGACAGAAAAAACAAACAAATGTAGTCATTGCTATGTGGGAGGCCACATGCTCCTTCCTTTTCCCTGAAAATGTAAAATAATAGTGTGGGATGAAGGACTGACCCTGCTCTGTCATTGTCTGGCTGTGTCTCCCTCTTTCATGGCTCCAGCAAATGTTGATGGAGCCATGTTTCTTGCCAGGAAATGGGCTCGTGCCAGCAGGGAAATGCTAGATGAGGTGGACTTGTCCCTGTGTCTTGGAATTTGCACTCAGTGGGAAGACATGGCAAAGCACAGAAATGAGAAAGTGCCACTGTGCTGATTGCTGGGCAAGATGCGGGTGTGGTGGGCAGAGGAGTCTAAGCGGGGCTGCAGGCCAAGTGGCAGTTCTCCAGGTGAATGGCGAGCACAGGAAAAGGGCAGCGATCCTTCACTGGGAGGGAGGATGGCATGGTGGGGACATAAGACAGTGCGGCTGGAGTTTAGAGGATGAGAGAAGAGGCGATTTAGGTATTGTGAGAAGAACAGGGCTAGATTATGAGGGGCCTTGGGAGCTACGGCAGAACAGTGCCTTTTATCTTAAGAACAGTAAGAAGCTTCGAGTGGCAATGTGGGAGGATCAGCATGGAATGAGTGGATTCAAGGGGGTGGAGGGGGAGGCCCCTGCCGGAGTCCTCTGGAGAAGCAGAAGGGAAAACGGAGTACTGCAGCCTTTCAGGACCTAGGGTTTATTTACCTGCAAAGGCGTGCGCTGGACTAAACACTAGGATCCTTTCGGGAAATTTCTGTGGTTCAACCAAATGGGGATACTTTGGGACACTGCGTGGCAGTGGGAGTATGAGACTGGCTGGTTGTGTTACCATGTGTAGGCTGGACTGTCAGTCACTGGTGCCTTTGGGTTGGGCCTTTTCGTAGATTCTGAGTTCTCTCAGAATTCCTCACGTGGGACATCAATGACACAGCTTGGGGCACAACTCAAACTTATTATAGACTGTTTAACAACTGTGGTTTAAAGTTATTTTCTGTCAAGTTAGAACATAAGATGAAGAATCATTTAAATTTTCCTCTGGCTTAAAACTTTGTTTTGTTATGTGTGTGTGTGTGTGTGTGTGTGTGTGTGTGTGTGTGTTTAAACCAGCATTGGAAACACTAGATACAAAGAAACAAATAGTTTCATCTATTAGTTTCAATGTTGGCTATGCTGGAAGAAATGAAGAGAACATTCTGAAAACATGTTTTCTCTGGAAGCATGAATTCCATGAAAATCTCAAGAATTTTACACCAGGAATTAGGCTTCCTGATATAACAACAGGAAGAAGTCCAATCTATTCTAAATTTTATTGTTTACCTGTAACTATAAAATATTATGTAATCACTAATCTCTAGGACACTAACTAAATGTGATAAAGTATGTAAATAAGTCCTGGCCCCAAAACCTTAATTTGCATTAACAAATGCAGGTTATTTTTCTTAGATTATTTTGGTTTATAATTTCTGTGATCTTTTCCCTTTGTTCTCTCACTTTCAGTTTCTCTTGTGATTTAGAAAGCACACATTCCATTTCTATTTCTAGTGGTTGTCTTGGAGTTTTATTTTAAGATTTTGCTTAGTCTGCATTTCTCTAATCATCAAAGTAAGTCAAGAGTGGTATTATGTGCCTTTCTCCCACCATGAAAAGCATGGGCTGTGTTAAGGAAGAAAGAATATCTGAATATAGGGGCTGCTCAGGGTAACTGCTTCATTGCATGGATACATTTTCTGAGTTCTCAGAGCAGGTAAACCATTTGTCCACTGCAAGGTAAGAAAACTTGCCCTGGTCATATCATTTTTAAGTATGGAGCTATACTTAAACCCAATTCTGACTCTGAACCTTTTAACCCTGGCACATTTCCTCATTATCGAGTGGTCCCTGAGTTTCTTTGTGAACACTTCTGGGGACAAAGGACTCATTTGAGTTTGCGTTACCCTAATCCATCTCGGGCAGCTCTGTAAGAAAGCCTTTCCTTATATCTAACAGGAATTCTGTCCTTCAGCTCGCTTCCCTGGGTTGCATTCCCCACTTCCTCGAAGACAACATGAATCAGTTTTGAAAAGTCAACTAAGGATTTCCTGATTTTCCTTATGTTCTTGGATTCAAAGTGAGTGCCAGGAGACTCTAACACAGGATCTTTGCCCTTATGTAGGCTTTTGGTGAAGCAATATGAAAATATATAAAGTAATTAGTGGACAGTATGAAACTGCAAAGAATTAGGGTGAAAATATATTGAGCAAATTATTAACTTATGAAAGTTCAATACAAGGAAAGGAAAACGCCAGGGCACAATTTCCAGTGAAGGTTTATCTCTACCCCATCTCCTACTCCATCTGAAATGATATAATTATAATTGAGAATTGGGGATTTGAAGCACATTATTAGAGCTAAATAGTAATGCAATAGCAAAAGAAACTTCTGCAGGGGTTCTAGGATATTTGATGTAAATGTAAAACAGATTCCACTAAAATAATAAATGTCAAATATAAAATCCATTGTTTCCAATTACTGCCACTTCACAGACTTTAACTACCTAATTTAGCCAAAGCATGAGGGGAAAATATTTTGTGCTTGAAAATGTAAATTAAAACATTTTCCAATGCAGCCACAATGGCATATTATTGAGCTTGGCAGACCCTCACTCCATCTCCTATGGTCCATTACCCTGGCCCAGTGCCTTGGAGCTTATCAGGCCTGCAAGACATTCTTCGCTTCAGACTCTGCTTCTTTGATAAGGGTTATCATTTTTCTAGATGTAGAAAGCTCAGATGTGCCAGCGTGGGTTTTTTTTTTCCAGAAGTCCATCATGGAGAAGGGGCGTGGTTAAGGGTTTTACTTTTTTTGAATCAGAGTTTTGTTTTTTTTCTCTTTATTGAAAACGTAGGATATATAGTCTCCATGAAAGCCTTTGAGGATGGAGTGGCAGTGAAAACACAATTCTCTTATTTGTTCTGGGTCCTTCTTGTACTTTCTGATGCGTGGTTCAGAGAATAGCCCAGTGGAGCCATGCTACAGGGAGCTTTTAAAGGAGTTTGGAGCAGAGTCAGCTTGAGAACGTAATGGGCTTTTTGTGTCTTTCTCATGCATTAGGGATCTGCATGACTCAGGGCTTCTTCCTCAGAGCTTCCTCACCTCTCTCACAGTGTCTTCTGTCTCACAGTGATCTGTCGTGCCTTTGGCTTGCCTGGATCTCAGAGCCTTGAGGTCATGTGAAAGGAGGAGAATTATAACCAGAGGTCTCAGGTGTTTGACTTGTGCTTGAAACATGAGCGTTCTCATGAACTGTTATTACAGATCCTCTCTCTCATAATTTAGGTTCTAGGAAAAGAAATTTTAAAAATATTTTCTAGTGTTTCCCTCCCTAAAGATAAGATGCACATCTCACTGGGATTCTGTGAGAATTCTGTGATCTTCTAGCTGGGTAGAGCTTTATCTGTAGGACCAGATGATAAAATGACCAGTGGGGGGAAAAAAATCCCAAGTGTCATCATGGGATTAGCACAGAACAACTCTTTGGACATGCAAGTGCATGCACTCTCATGCTCCTATGCAAACATACAGTGAATAGTGGACCACTAATTTTCCTTCCAATGAAACCCTGCCCATTCCATTGTGTCTTGGTTACTTTTTTCTCATTGCTGAGACAGAATACCTGACACCCAAAATTAGGGAAGAAAAAGGTTTATTTCTTACAGTTCTTGGGGGTTTCAGTCCATACTCAGTTGGCTTCAAGGCAGCGTGGAGTGGTGGGGCAGCCATTCATGACCACTGCCAACAGCAAAGCATGCAAACCAGCAAGAGAGGAAAAATACGCCTTCCTCTTGCCCTTACACTGTATGTCGGCTTCACCCCTGGGTAGGTGCAGCACTCATATTGCCAATCCCAGCACTAGACAATAAGCCAATCATGAATGCCAGACTCAGCTGCATCCATGCCATGATTACATGAAATTTGGTGGGGCCACAGGACCATAAACCATGACACATTCCAAAGAAATGTTCTTTTCCTCATCCTAAGCATGTGACTTGGTTAGAAACAAACATATATCACCAACTTGGCCTCTTCCATTGCTTGGCCTAGGATAGGCAATCCATGTCAGATCAACTGGAATACTTTCCAGTCTCTTAGAAACTGGGCTAGAACAAAGTGAAAGCTTGCCTGATCACATTGGCTATACTTTCTGGGAGATGGAGGAAGATTGAGAAAATTCAACATATTTAGAGAAAAGCAGAGATGAAAGACAATGAGAAAAGGGCCTGGTACTATTGAGATAACCAACTTTACCTCTCTAAAGCCATGTGCCCTAGACTTCTCTGTAGTTAAATAGGTTAAGAGTACCACTTTGTTTATATCCAATTCAAAGTAGAGCTATGTCACTAGCAGCCAGTAGTGTTACTCATCACTGTACAATAAACTACCACCAAATGTAGTGGTTTAAGAACACAATGCCAATTTATTATCTCATAGTTTAGGTGGGTTAGAAATCTGGGAGCAGTTTGATGAAATGGTCCTGACCAGGGACTCGTTGTGATTTTCATTCAGACATTGGCTGGAGCTGCAACCACCTGAAAGGTTGACTGAACTTGGAGGATCTGATTCTAAGGAGGCTTAGTCACAGGGTGGTAAACTGGGACTGGCTGTGGGTGACACGATTCAAATCCTCCCTACTTAGACAGACCTGTTAGTGCTCATGAGGTGGCAGATGGTTTTCTAGATTAAGTGATCCAAGAGACATGGTGGAAGATGAAGTATATCTTATGATCTTTGAAAGTGGCACACAACTATGTCTTCAATATTGTACGACTTACACAGATCAGCCTTGATTCAGTATGGAAGGACAATACAAGATGAGAAGACCAACAGATGATTCCTATTGGTGGCTGTTTTGTGGACTGACTTCAGTGGAGCCAACAGAGTTGGTGACAGACTTCTCTCCCTCGGTGCTGGGCTTTGTATCCCATAGGTATTCTGATTACTGTGAGAGTCAATATTGTTGTCGAGATAACTGCTGCATTTCATCAGTTATCTTTTTGGAATTTAAATTCACATAACATATAACATTATGTAGCAAAAGGAATTTTTCAAACCAAATTAAAATTAAGGACTTTAGATTGAGAAGATTACCCTGGAATATCTAGATTGGATGAGGCCAATCTAATCATATTGGACTTTAAAAGTGGAAGAGGAAGGCAGAAGATCCAGAGGAAGAAAAGGCAGGAGACAAAAGGCCTGGGAAGGATTCAGTCCATCATTATTGCCCTTGGAGATGAAGGGACCCATGATCTAAGAAGGTAGGTGATTTCTAGAGGCTGAGAAATCCCTGATGACAGCCAGCAAGGGAACCTAAACTTCAGTCCTACACCTGTGTGGGACTGAATTCTTCCAACAACCTGACTGAGATAGAAGAGGATTCTCTAAGCTAAGGAACCTTGAGCTTAGCCCAGTAAAATCATCATCAGACTTCTGACCTATTGAACTGAGAGAATGAATGAATGACATTTTAAGTTGCTACTCTTGTGGTACAGTACCTTGTTAGCATGGCAATAGGAGATGGATACATTAGACACTTTGATATCCCTGTTTAATGGCCCTGAATGCCAACACCCCATCCCAGTTACCGTGACAACAACCTTGAACACTACATGTTCTCAAATGTCTTCTTGTGAGGATGGGGCAGAGAGAACAGTAGAAGCAATGTGTTTTTGGGTGAGAACCATTGCGGTGGAGAACTATGGTTAGGTTGGGAATCAGTCAGGAAATTGTTGATATCTAAGCCAAGAGATAAAATGACCTGGAGGAACATAGTGGCCGTGGACATAGAGAAGGGAACAAATTTGAGAGCTAATTAGGAGGTGGAATCAACAGGTCTCAACAGTGGTGCTGATTAGGGTTGCGGTGAGTAAACTCTGTCCCTATCCTCCCTTGCTGCCACCACCCTGCCACCTCCACCATCTCCAGAAACATCTAAGAGGAAATAACACTCTTGCAGGAACCTGACTTTCCCTGCAGTGGCTAAGAGCATCATGCTCTCAAAGTCATTAGCTTTTGATCATCCAAAGAAGGGGAATAACAGCAGAGCTACTGCAAACCCAAAAGGCTTCTTATGGCCAAAGGCACCCAGGTGGTGAAACACAGTAATTGCTTGAACAACTTTCAACTACTCCATGCTGCAAATGACAACAGGAAATGAAGAGAGGTTTTATACTTCCTAATATAAGTCATGAGATCCAAATAGCGGTAATGAAATTTGAACCAGGGTGTTTGGCTAAGCCTACGAGACTCCTGTGTACACTTGCAGTGCTTCTCTCCCTAGGGAGTTTTACTTATACATCAGGCACAGTGTACTGATTGTCAGTCAGTGATGGACCATGGACCACAATATACAATGGTGATCTTGTGAGACTACAGTGCAGCCAAACAGATTCTACCATTTAATGATGCTGTCATTGATGGAACGTTATAGTGCAACACATTACTACGAGTTTGTGATGATGCGGACTAAACAAGGCTATATGCTGCCATTTGTGTAAAAGCATGTTTCATACATATAGGTCCAGTAGGGTATACTTGATGATGACAATAAACAACTGGTTTGGGTACTTACTATACTATATTTTATTGTTATTTTAGTCTTCTCCTTCTACTTGTTAGAAAGCAGTTCACTGTAAAGTAGTCTCATTACACAAGCAACAGCTGCATGCATCTCACGTTTACCGTGTCTCTTGATTGATTGAGAGTCCAGGCTGAGTGACTGACCTACACAGCTGGGTTTTGTGTAAGCACATGCTATGATGTTCACACAACAAAATCACCGAACGATACAATTTTCCAGACTGTGTCCTGGTGTTACAAATGCGTGACTCTGTCCAAAAGGCCCTATGCCCCTGTTGACATGCATGTAACCAAGTCCTTCTAATAAATCCCTTCTGTGTCAAAAACTCAAGCGTGGCTTTCATTTTCTTAACTTGACATTGATGAAGGGCACACAGCAGTAGGCGAATTTCAAACTGAGTTTGTTCTTACTTGACACGTCATAGGCTACCTGCCTTCAGCCTTGATTTGGCCGTGGTGAGTTCCTTGCCTGGTGATGGGGTGGAGGTGGGGGGGTGGCTAACCCTACCTGAGTAACCCCTCCTCTTGAGAAGATGGGCACGACAGTGGAGCCGCTGACTGGTTACCCAAGACTCCTCCATGGCAAATGTCATGGGAACCTTTTAAACCTGGCTCTAGGTGGGAAATTAAAGTTCTTCTTGCATTTTCATTTTCCCTACATTTTTGTAAGCAAGCCACAGTGACACCAGTGGAACACCAAGTAAAAAAATGACGCAACATAATTTATAGGGTCGTGGCAGAGAATCTAAGGGGTGTGTGGGTATGTGTGTGTGTGTGTGTGTACGTGTTTCAGTTGTGTAGCAAAATTGATGTATCTGTCAGGCTTTCTTGGCTTTGGCACTTTAGGAAATATGTTTAGAATGCAGTATTAAGGCAAAGTCATGACCGTGGAATTCATGTGAGGGTTTTAGCTAGCATGGTAAGTCTGATTATAGTTCACAATATTCTCCTTGTCCCAATATAACTGAAAGTCATTATGGAACTGGTGGTTTGGCTCAGGGTCTGATTAAGCAAAGCCTCTTCCTCTTTTGACCCTTGGTTAAGTTCACTTAAGTGGAGTCAATTCTGTTTCTAACAGACTAGTGACCTGGCCTGATGTTTCAAGGTGTGCTCTCCAATTCTATTGCTTAAGGGTTGTTTTCAGCTCCAAGAGATGCTCTTTGTTCTCCACCTAGGCAGGGATGGGAAAGGCCAGGGATGTAAAAAGGGGGCTCACTGTTAAACTTTATTGATGTCATTTTCATGATGCTGACTATGTCTTAGGACTTGCCTGCTTTTATTATTATAGCTATTTATTTGATCTTGGATGAGCAAATCGACTTGGGAGTGAGAGGGATGTGTTATGTCAAGATGCTCTAACTTTGGTTGGCAATCATCTTCTGAATATTTAGAAATGCTGACAGCCATCTTTCCACTCTTGCACATATTTCAGACATTTTTGGAACTTCAGTACCAGCAAGGGAGGGAGAAGGATCCTACACAAGATGAGACAACTAATAAAACTATGGGGTTGGAACTTTTTTTCTCTAAGAGAAAATCTATAAGTGACAAAATATCTCACCAAGTCATTTTTCCTCTCCAGTGTCTTGTGTGGTGCGTGCACTTGGCACATGCACAAATTAGGTTTACAGATTCTGTAAAGCAATTCATCCTTCTCTGAATCTAATGCCAGTGATTTTTCAAGGAAGTCAGCAAATTGTGGCCCAAGAAGGAAAATACTGCCGTTACTTAAAGAAAAAAACCTCTATTATTTTTATTCAATCTGCTACTGAACTGTGACTAAATCATTTACTCTGTACATTTAATTTTTAATTTTGCTGTATCTTTCCTTCAAAATGAGGTTGAGTCCAAAATCCTCGTACCCTAACATCCCAGCTGTACGGTCACATAAGAGGTTTGTTTCACTAAAAATGATTACTGGTATCTATAATAGAATTGTAATAACTCAATATTGTTTTATAAATTTTTTATTCACTCTGCATTTTTTATTTGACAGCTTGCCAAGTTCCAGTTTTCATCTGATCATCTTTGCATTAATAATACATGAGGCTGAGATCTTCTGAAAAGCAGATACTTTTTTTCCTCCACACTGAATGCTTTGCTTTTGCCAGCAAAAATATTGATTTGGATTTAATAATCTGTAGTCCATTTGGTTTGATCACACTTAGCAGGAAACCCTAAAAAGAGCCATGGGCACATATCTGCCAACATGGAATCAATTGCTTTTCTCTAATAAATGCAATCATTGAACACTTGATCCATACTATTGCTTGTTATGTGCAATTGATTAAGGGGCTGACACAGTTGAGGTTTGAATGGCCCCGTGTTTCCCTATTCAGATCTTCTCAACCAAAAAAAATGTTAATCTAAAGAACCTATGCCATAGAAAGAGGATGTTTCTGAGTGTCATTTCCTGTCACCTCAATCAACATACAATTTGTCAACGTTCTGCTCTTACACGATTATACCAGTGCTGCTGCTCTGTCTGTTCTCGTCCCAGCTGTTCCTGTTAAAGAGGACTGTGAGTGTAACAGACCCATCCTATCACCTGCCTCCAGCATTGTTACAAATAACCAGCATCAGGAAAATGAACTGACTAGGAATTGGGAGGGCCCTCCAACAGCACATCTTCATCCGTTGTGTTATTTTCCATCTGTGTGGAATGTAACCAAGGACGTCTTTTACAATTCAGCATTCCCATCTGAAATAAATGACAAGATGCTGATCAGGAAGAGAATTGCTAACCCAGTGGCTGTGAAACGATTATATCAGAATCTCTGGTGAAATGACGCAGGCTGTGATTTTTTTTTTTTTAAAACTCCCCAGACCATTTCAGTGTGGAGCGCAGGGTGAGATTTGGTGCTCTAAACTGAGACCTTGATACCCTCAGTGTAGCTGGGTGCCAGCATTATAAATCTGTTCGAAAAGTGCAGACTCCAGGATCCCTCCCAGGTTTATTCTAATCAGAATCTGCATTTTATCAGCTCTCTTACCAGACAGTTTACAGGCATGTTAAAATTTGAGAAGCACCAATCTAAACTGCCATTACATGAAACTCTCAAGTTAGGCAAGCCTATCAGGATCAGATTGACAGAATATAGTATTTCTAGAGGAAGTGGGATGTAGCAGCAAGCTTTGTTGCCAAGCAATATTGGGTTTTTACCCTGGTCATCCCAGGGACTAGCTGTGTGATTTTGGGTAACTGTCTTGTTATGGTTTAGATGTTATTTGTCCTCCAAAGGTTCATGTGTTGCAGGCTGGGTCCTTAGTGGCAGCAAGAAATAGTTTCTTGAAAGGAAGAGCCTAGTGGAAAGTCCTTAGCTCACATGGGGAATGTGTGCTTCGAAGGGACTGTAGGACCTCAGCTTCTCTGGCTTCTTGCCTCACCATTGATCTCTTGTTTTGGACAAACTTCCACCACGATGAGATGCAGTATTGAGTAGATGTCGCTGGCATTCCTTGTATCTCTACAACTGGGTTCTAAATAAACCTCTTTTCTTTAGAAAGTTAGGTTGCCTTTGGTATTTTGGTATAGTAACAAAAATGGATTAGTGCGTCTCTCTTAAGCTTCAGTTCACTCATCTGTACGATGACATTAATAGCGTGCACCTCCCTAGAACTGTTGCGAAAATTAATTGAAAGATTGCATGGAAAGTACTTAAGACAAATGGCCATGCATTGCAAGCAAAACATATATTTTTGTACTTAACACTAACATTAATGCTAAAATTGTATTCTTTGGAGAGCTCTGTGATTGCTCAGATGTTTAAGTGTAAGTACTACATTAAAATTTTTTTAAAAAATTTATCTTTTTGTTCTTAAAGCCAAATGAAGTTCCCACTGAAGCCAACCCTAATGTCTGTTTTGCACTTTCAGCTCACACTTGGTCCCATTCATCATTTACAGGAGGGACAACATGAAGGTTAGTGGATGTCTAGGAAAATAGTGCAGTGGTGAGCTCAATCACAATGTTTTCCAAGCTCCCCAGTCTGGGTGACTTCAGCTCAATTTTCTTTGAAAGCCACTTGTCATTGTGTGTCAAAGGACTCTGAAAGCTGGCTTCCATGTGGGGCTAACTCTGTTCACCTAAATTGGGCCTGGTTTGGAAAGCTTTCTTGGCTGACTCCCACCGAATCCAAATAGGGATGGGAGATTTTATTAAAATGACTTGGGCCCAGCCTGCTCTGTACTCTGAACCATTGATGGAAGCCAAAAATGTCCCCTGGTGTCCATAGAAACATTGTTCTTATTTTTCAAAATTAAACCAGCTGAATTTGCAAGGCTGCATCACCTCCATCAGAGATGCAGACAGCCAGGACAAAGAGCTGTTTTGATGTTCCCAGCTGGGAACCCTGCCCTCAGCAAATACAGTTGATATAAATAAATGGTCTCTTGCCTGCCTACATTCATGCCCATCTGTTTGGAGGGCATGGTGCCCAATCAAAAGTTGCCTAGATGCTCACCACGGGCACCAGTGCCAAGGAACGAAGATTTCGTGGCAGCTTGCCTAAGGCTGGGAGTGCCATCTTTTCACTCATAGGTTCTCATCCTGGACCAGAATGGGAGCCCTGGCACTACACACTCCCTTACTGTTGATCACACCTGTTGACAGGCCTGTGCCAAACCAGAAGAAGAGGGAGAGAAAGAAAACTGCTGTGTAGAAGCGTCTGTCTTGGGGTTCTCAGGGCTGAATGAGCTCACTGCAGCAGATTCTAATTAAGTAGGTAAAAATTTCTCTCTATGGAGGTTCGATAGGGCACAGAATTGGTGGGTTGAACATTCAGCTTTATCGCAGGGGTGGAGGGCAAGTTGCTCCCAGCTGGAGCTTTGTCTCTAATATAGGAAATATAATAGAAACTTGATCTTTGATGACATTGGGAGCCAAATAAACCAAGGAGAATGAGTCATGCACAGTCCAATGCAGTATCCCCAGGCTTTCAATTCTCACCCACCTACTGGCAACAGTAAGGCCTGATGTGCACCAGTCACAGGATATAAAATCCAAGAGCTCATTGTACTTTGCGTTGGCTGAGTTTAAGAAAGGAAATGAAACCAGGCAGGAGGAAGCATTATGTGGAGACGTTTTTATGCTGATAAAGGTGAGTAAGTTCCCTCTGGGTTTGTTAAGCTCAATCAGAAATAAATTCATGTACTAAGATCACTAGGGGACCAGGAGAGCATCCCTCACAGCAGAGAATAATAAATTACTAATCCCTGGACACTTTGCGGACCCCTTGAGGGCTAAAAATGGTGATCTCAGCAATGGAACACCATGGAGACAGGTAGCAAGCAATCTCTATTGATAAGAAATTCAGAAATGCTACCTTGTCTCATGGAGGGAAAACAGGTTGAGAAACTGCTGGCTGAAAGCATCAAAGCAACATGCCTATTTGTACCTAAAATTTTGTTAGTTCTGCATTTGGTTTTGATTCTATATTTACATTGTTTTACTTAGCTCTGAATATTCTATCCACTAGACTTATGGCAAAACTCTTGTGGAAGACTGGACTGTGGTTTCCTAAGACGTCTAAGAGCTATTCAATCCCTGGCATGTGAGAAGATGTATAGATCTCTTATGTGCTAAAAGACTCTGTCTCTGTGATGAAGTTAAGGATTCTGAGATTAGACGGTCCTGGAATCTCAAAATGGTCCTGATATAGTCATGAGGGTCCTTACCAGACTGGAAGACACCTCTAGAAGAGAAACCAAGAGTGGGTGATGTGCTCTGAAGATGGAAGAGGGAATAAAAGGCTGAGGAATACAAGTGGACACTAAAAGTTGAACAGGAAGCAAAGTGAGTTCTCACCTTGGAGCTTGTAGAACGAACAAGCCCTGTTGACTGCTACCTTGACTTTTACCAACAGAAACTGATTTTAGAGTTCTTACAGTTCCTCCAGAATTTGATAGAATATATGTGTTTTGTTTTAAGCCCCAAAGTTTGTGGTAACTGTTACGGCAGTGATCAAAAGTTATAAAATCCTTGTTGTTGTAGATTGTGAGCAGCTCAAGAGGAAAGAGCCCTGAGGTGCACAAATATTGGATCGATGTGGCGCCTTGGCTGCTTGGACACAACCAACTGCAGTCGACCCTTTGACAAGAGAGCAGTGAGGGGTACCCACCTCCGGCTCAGTTGAAAATCTGAGTATAACTTCTGACTCCCCCAAAACTCTACTTATTAACCACTAATAGGTTGCTGTTGCCTGGAGGCCTTCCCAATAACACACATCCTATGGATCACAAAGGCTGAAAAATATTGGAGAACCTCAGCAGATCCCTTTTTACTGCCACATGCAATCCAGTGGAGGGACAAGCTGCTCTTGTGGGGATGATTGGCGACACATGGTGAGTGGGGACTCACTGCACTGGAGCTCACAGCAATAGCAACAGGAGGTGGCTACACAATTATTACAGCAATACAGTGTGTATCAGAGTTAGTTGTCCACAATTATGATTCAATACTGTCTATTTACCTTTGTTTCTGTTTCAGTTGCAAAATGGCACCATGGACGGTCTTGGTCTGTGTTGATGTGTCTAAGCATTGATAAAGTTTAACTTTTATATAGGTTTATGTATAGCTTTGGTAGCAAATGATGCAATAGGTTATTATCTGTATGTTTCATATATTAATGGTATACCTAAGTTTTTCTATTTTTTTTCAGTATTTCTAGGGTACATAGTTTATCCTCAAGTCTTTTTCAAATTCTCTTAGGTCTTAAAAAACAAAAAACCCTACATATAAGTAGACAAAGGTCAAATTCATGTTATTCAAGGGTCAAATGTTATTGAGGTAATTGCCTTTTCCTTCCAATATACTGACCTATGTCTTTTTTTGTTCTAGTCCAAAAGACCATATGAAAACCCAATGCTTTTGCTTTTGTTTTTCCTTATTAGAATTATGTCAGTATACATTTTTATAAAAACATTTCCTGCCAGGTCTTATCATTAAATTTGCAATGTTTCATTTATTAGACCAAAATACACTCAGAACTGTTATAGACCCAGACAATGCCATTTCTAACGCTATGCATTTCTTTCTCAAGGACAGTGGATAGTTTTGGAGCGGACATTCAGATTTCTGTTTAATGTGGATGTATCCCCACTATGTGCCAGCCACCGGGCAGCATATGTTTGACATCTGAAAAATCTCAAGGAGACCAGTGGATTAACCGAGAAGTTGTGGGACACACAACGCAATGTGAAATAGTTGTTATTGTTAGAAGTGAATGCTTTCCTTGCTCCTCTCAGCAGCTCATCTTACTGTGTAGGGCAGCCACTGTCCCTGAATGTTATCAGCGTGTGCCTGTCCATATAAGCCATCCATCACTCCATCACGGCAGCCGGACTGTTCATTATGTTCCTGCTCGCAGCAGCCCCGAGCTGCAGAGAATAGACACGAGGAAGAATTCAGACCTTACTTTTGGTTAAATTATACTCGGGCCAGGTTTACTAGTTTTTTTTTGCCAATAGTATACCTCTTACCTCTTCTGCTTTTGTTTTTTTCTTCGGTGTAACATACACAGTTGATAGTAAATCTGCACAATGAGTCTAAATCATCAGCTTGGGCTCTCCCATGGGCTAGTCCATATACTCCAAAGTGGTAAGTACCTTACCAAATGCCAATCAGGTAAATGAACTATTTTACTTTTCTGTCCAAGAAATTAAATGTCTAAAAAGTTATCAAAATTTGAGAAATAGAGTATATGTCAGTTCTTCTAGTATTTATTTCTGTAGAATGAAGTTGAATGATATATTTTTTTTCCAAATTGGTTGAGTTTTATCCATGTTTGCTATCGATCGATCTATTTCAACATGCATTTCAAGTACTTGGCATACTGAAAAAAAAAATCATCCCCCTATTTGATTATCTAGAGATTGAATGATCTTCTGCCAAAGCTCCCTTTTAACAACAGAAGTAAATAAAAATATTTTTATTGGTGAGTCCTTTTCCCAAAGCTATTTTCATTTATTTTTTGCTTGCAATCTGAGTTAGTGATAATTCAATCTTCTATTATGAGGATAGCCTCAATATCTGAGATGCCTGTCAGTGTGTAATGAAAGCATTTCTGTAGAATTCAATAGACCGGGGAAGAAAATAATCAAAATACTATTCATTCATTCACTTATCAACAAATATTTATTGAGCATCTAGTTACCCTGCTATGCTATCTTTTTTTTTTATTTTAATTCTCTCCTTTTGTCTCTCTAACAAAATTGCCACCATATTTCAGCACTGAGAATTCAAGGATGAGTCGAATATCACCCCATCCTTAAAGACTGAGAGTGGAATGCGCAGTAATGGCATGTAGCTGGCTTTGTTATGGACAGGGGAGGAGGTGCCATTGGGCTTCAGGAGGGGGAGCTCATCTTTGTAAGGGGGCATCAGGGTGGGCTTCACAGAGAAGGTAGCACTTAAGATTCAGTAGGAGTTCATCAAGTACTAAGGTGTGAATGTGTCCCCCAAGAGCACATGTTGAAATTCAAGTGACTTTGTGGTGGTGTTGGGAGGTGGGTGACAGATTTCATTATTATTATTATTATTAATTATTATTATTATTAATTTTGGTACCAGGGATCAAACTCATGACCTTGTGCTTGCCAGGCAGGTGCTTATGCTGCTAAACTAAATCCCTGGCTCTACAGGGTCATAGATTATCAAGAGATATTAATCATTTTTCTTGGGACAGGGTTAGTTATTGTGGGACTAGGTTAGAGCAAAGTGAGTCTCTCCCCAGTGATTTTCCTCTTCCACCTGGGGCTGACTGTCCTATTTGCCATCCTGCTGTGATACAGCATGAGGTCCTCATCAGATGCACCCTCCCAATCTTGAAACATGAGCCAAATAAACTTCTTCGTAATTACCCAGTTTCAGGAACTCTGTTATAGTAATAGAAAGTGGACTAGGACACCATGTGAACAGGGTTGGTGCTAGATTTGTTTTCTTTTTCTCTATAAGAAAAGTGACCACAAACACAGCGGCTTAACACAGAGACATTTATTATCACACTGTTTCTGTAGGTCAGGAGTTATCTGGGTTCTCTCTGTTCAAGGTTACACAGGGTAGACTCAGCATATCAAGTGGGCTGCATTCTGATCGGGATGTTTGGATAAGGGGATATCTACTTCCAAGGTCATTTCTGTTGTCAACTGCTTTTGTTCCCATGTGGTTGTGTGACTGAGGGCCCCCGACCCTTGGTAGCCTTTAAATGGAAGCCATTCTCAGATCCTAGTGGCTGCCTACAATTGCTTGCCATGTGCTCTTCTCTAACACAGTCTCTGACTTTACAAAGCCAATAGAGAGGACCCATCCCTGGTCCACCAAGACAGAGTCTCAAACAATGGAACATAATTGTGGAAGTGACATCCCCTCAGATTTGACATGTTCTATTGGTTAGAAATAAATAATGGGTCTTGCCAAGGAGGATGATTACACAAAGAATGAGGACCAGGATGAAGAAGCTATTGAGGTTTACCCTAAGGTCTGTTCATTTCTTAGGATATTAAGAAGAATAAGAGACTCATAGATATGGAGCACATAGGAAATTAACAGAGGTTCTATGTAACTAGCGTGAAATTCAGGTGATAAAGAGGGCCTCGAGAGAAGTTGGGCGAGTCATAATCATTGCTAACATTTATATAATGCTTAGTTCATGCCAGACTACTCTACATGTGTGAATCATTTAATCCTTACAAAACCCCAAGGAGTGGGCATTATTATTTCCTCATGAACAGAAGGGGAGAAGAATCCAACAAATTTATGTCACTTGACTAAGATGACAGAGTTCATACATGGTATATTTGGATTCAAATTATCTGGCTTCTGAGTCTATTCTAATTATCAAGTTCCTGGCCAAGTATTGAAGTCTGCACAGAGCAGATGATACAGGTTCTTGCTGAGGAATATGAATCAGGAGACAGTGAGAAAACACAGTAGGCGGGCGAATCTAGAGTGTGGATGCTCAGACTGACATATAAGCAGCCGTGTGGAGGACACGACCCAAGAACACTGGTGTAGATGAGGGAAGATGAGTTACTGGGCAAGTACTGGGGCTGTGGGGTTGGGGAGAAAGGAACAGAGATGAGACATTGTAAAAGCATACATAGTGTGACCCAGAGACTGATTGCGAGGGTTCAAAGTGCAGAGGTGGAATTAAAAAGGAGGGGTGCATCTAGGGGGACTTTTGGTTCCTGGTCTAGATGATTTTGTGTAAAATGAAACAGGAGCCTCATTCACCAAGCTCCCAGTTACTGGAGGGCAAGGACCGTATTCTTCCAGTTCATTACGACATCATTTTGTGCCTGGCACTTGGTTTTACTCATAGTTACAAAACCAAACACTAGAATTTATTGTACCTGTCCACTTATCTCTTTGTACCTGTTGACCAACTTCTGTCCATCCTCCCTTCCCCAGGAACAACTATCTTCTCTCCTCTTCTAGGAGGCTGGCACATATGAATGACATCATATGGTGTCTGTCTTCCTGTGTTTGGTTCATTCTATTGCCTAGAAGATGACTAGAGTTAATGATGCATTGGATCATTCAATATTAGAAGAGGTTTCAGAAAGAAATAATAAATGTATTATTTATAGGTGATTGATATGCTAATTACCTGATTTGAGCATTGCATGTGTGTACACGCATTAAAACCTCACATTGTACCCCATAAATGCGTATGATTATTGCCTGTCAGTTAGAAAAGAAAGCAAACACATTTTTGCTTACTACATGCCAACTACTGTTCAAAGAACTTCACTTATATTAATTTGTTTATTCCTTGAGATACTTATGAGATCCATACTATTACTGTCTGTATTTTACAACAGAGGCACAGCATGATTCAGTCACTTGCCCATGTGCACGCAGTTAGTGTTAGAGTTGGGATTTGAATTCAGCTGAGCTCTCTCGAAGGTTTATGTGCTTAGCCACCTCACTTATATCACATTAAAAACAAAAATTGCTCAATAATATTTTTAAATGCTACTGTGTGACCTCACTAAAATAGGATGACTATTATGATGTAATGTGAAAAATTTATCAGTGGCTTTGTATAAATCTCCATTGTCAACTGGGCACGGTGGCACATGCCTGTAATTGTAGCACTTTAGGAGACTGAGGCAGGAAGAGTCCAAGTTCAAGCCCAGCCTAGATAACTTAGAGACTTAGACTCTTTCTCAAAATAAAAAAAAGGGGGGAGGAGTGGTACATAGCTCGGTTGAAGGCCCTGGGTTTGATCCTCAGTACAACACACACACACACACAAGGAATGGTTTCTAATCCAGACGTCCCCACTGTCTTGTGCAGTACACTCAGTGACTATGTTTCCAATGAACTATATTTGTAATTTATTCTTTTCAAGCTGCCTTTACTACATGATCCCCTTTGATAATGATGTGAAGTTGAAAAGCTGGGGCAGTGGGTCCCATTATTTCCACTTTATAACTAGGAAGGTAGAGGCAGAGTAGAGCAACCAAATCAGACCAAAAAGTTGTTGAAAAGTTAAAAATCATTCATCCTTATTATAATAACCACAGGTCCAGTTAGAGTATTTCCTGTCTAGTTTGGAGCAAGTGGGGCAGGGGAATGAGTGAAAACAAGGTTGCAGTCTGGAAGAGTCAGTATAAAATACTTTTAAGTGTTTTTTTTAAGAGTCACATCGAGGATGCCATATGTAGAATCAACAAGGACATGAGAGCATAGGAGACATAAAAAACTAAAAAGGACAGAAAAGGCCTGACATTAAGTGACTGCTGGATTAATTAATTAATTAAGTGGACATCAGTGTAGTCTAAAGGTGAGGTCTATTTATTGAATAAATCAGTTAAATATAAGGAGCCAGGGGAACAGAGTGCATCTGCCCTGAGGACTTCAGCCCTAGCCGCTGGAGTGCTGCTCACCTCTGTCACTCTAACCTCTCCTCTGTTCAATTCTGAACAAATGTAAGACAGTTACCTTTATCAGCAGCATGACTCCCAAGCCACTCTGCAGGCCTGGCTAACTGGATCTGTTTCCCCTTTCCAAATTCACCTCTGTTCTTCCCTTATTTGTATCAGTTGCCTCATTTTCTCCAATTATTGAAAGGTCATCTTTTTCTCCCATTCTTTCTTGAAGAGATAACAATATAACCTAAGATATAATATGACTTATTTATCTTTTTTATTTTATTTTTTAGATTTATTTTGAAGATAATAAAACCAAATGAAATAGAATAGAGTCAATCAAAACAAAACAAAGAACATGGTCCATGACTTCTAAAAAAAGATAAAAGGAAATCAATAATGGCTACCATAATAGATTTTGCTATCTTTGAAACAGCTGTCCATGCCATGAAATATAATAAAATTAGGCAAACTGAAACAGAATAAAACCAAACTAAACAGAACAATGAAAACAATATGGGTTTCAAATCATGATAATAGATTAACAATGGCCATTGCTTTCCTTTTATAGAGACTTCCTCCCCTTTCACTTTCACAATATGTATTGTGTATTTTGGATCCCACTAACTCCTTTAGTTTTTTATACTAGGGAGACAACACAATGTTCACCCATGTGACTCTGAATCATTTCATCCATGAGTGTGATCTCAAGTTGTATCCATTTACCTGCAAGAGCCTTGAGTTTATCTTTCTTTATAGCTGAGTAGCTTTCCATTGTATAAAAATGCCGTGTCTTCCTTGTCCACTCTGCAGCTTAAGGGCAAGATACCCCGACTTCTTTCTAATTCCCTGTCACATAGATCATTGTTCTCTCTTCTTTGACTTTCAGTCTATGAATCCCCTTTCAAGTTAAATGTGTTTCTTGTATAAAGTATATTGATGAATCCTGTCTCCTGACCCACTCTGCCTGTGTTTCTTTTTATTGGCGAATTGAGGCCATCAACATTAATGGTTATGGCCAACATGCACTGCCTCATCTCTGCCATGCTATTTTCCCTGCTGTTGGCTTCCTACTTTTCCTCTCCATTCAACTGACTGCTCTGCTTGGTGATATCCCTCTGTCGCTCTTTTTGGAGCTGTGGTCTTTTTTATCTCTCTCTAGAATGTCCTTCAGTATTCTTTGTAGGGTTGGTTTAGTGGTCATGAATTCCTTTAGTTGTTCTTTGTCATGGAAGTATCTTGTTTCTCTGTTAATTTTGAAAGATAGTTTTGCAGGGTACGTCAATCTGGGCTGGAAGTTGTTTTCTTTCATGACTTGAAATACTTCACTCCAAGCTCTTGATGGTTTGTGTTGAGAAGTCTGTCATGATTCTGATGGGTTTTCATCTATAGAGGATCTGTTTCTTTACTCTAACAGCTTTTAATATTCCGTTCTTGTGTTGAATTTCTGGGATCTTGATTATTATATGTCTGAGTGTGGATTTATTTTAGTTATGGCTAGCTGGAGTTCTATATGCTTCACTTATCTGAATGTCACTTCCTTTTCCCATGCTTAGGAACTTTTCTGATATTATTTCTGTAAATAGAGCTTTAATGTCATTTGTATTGACCCCTGCTTTTTCACTCACACCTTTTGTTTTTAAGTTGTGTTTCTTTGGGCTGTCTTGCAGCAGTTGAATTGTTACTTCCAGGTTCCTTGTTATTTTAAGAGATCTTTCCTTTCACAATCACAAGCTGAAAACCTATCTTCAACATTTGAAAGTTTATCTTCAGTTTCTTTCAAGTGTTTTTGCCAGCTTTCAATGGAGTTTTTAATTTCCTGGGTATCTCTTTGAATCTGTTTCATGTATTCTCAATCTTTTTGTATTGTTCATTCAAGGTTTCCCTCATTTTCCTATGCTCCTCCACTTTTTTTAATCTATGTTCTCCTTAGAGATGCTTATTATGTTTTTCATTTCTTCTTTTACCTGAGTTAGTATTTCTGTTCTAATTTCTTTTATAGCCTCATGAAGTTGTTTCTTTACTTCAGTTGCCATCGCTTCAGAAACTTCAGGTGTGCAACTCCTGATCTCTTCTACATTTGCATCTACTGGACTTGCTCTGCTGGATTGGAGGCCAGAGACTGCCTTTTGCTTCTTCTTCTTTGTCTAGGTTCTTCTGGACAAGTGGGTACTGGGGTCCCAGGCACTTCCCACATTGGCTACAATTTCTCTGAAGTGAGAATGGTTTTGCCAGCCAGTGCTGGCTATGGGTATCTGATGATGGTCATTGGGTGCACTGGTGCAGGGCTGTCTGCTGTTTTCCCAGCCTGCGTTGGTTCCTCAATGGCTGGGGGTGAGGCTGGCTGCTGCCTACAGACCTGGGCTGGTCACAAAAAGAAATATGGAATGTTTCATGAATTTGCATGTCATCCTTGTGCAGGGGCCATGCTAATCTTCTCTGTATCATTCCAATTTTAGTGTATGTGCTGCCGAAGTGAGCACTTACCTCTTTTTTTTTCCTTGATTCTTGTTGTACTGACCTGTGTTCTCTATGATTCTCTACTTTCCATCTGAGTAGGGGGATATTTCCTTTTCTGGCTTTAAGAATCAGCTCAACAGTGGGCTAACCCTATGTATTTGGCACCTATTGGCAGAAGTGATAATCACACACCACTTCCATTGTAAGATCACAAACCATTAAAAGGTATAACCAGGCTCTCTCTTTTGCCTTCTCAGCTTGTGTGCAGTGGTGAAACAGCTACCTTGTTGAAGAAGTTCACAAAGCAGGGACCAGCCAACAGTTAGGAAATGAGACTTTGTTCCCCTAGTGCACCAAGGAGTGAATTCTGCCAACAACCAGGAGAGTTTGAGAATGCCCAACTTATGCCCAGCAGAAGTCTCATATGAGGTTACATGCATGGGCTTACACCTTGGTTGCAGCTTTGGAAGAAACCATGAAACAGAGGACTCAGCTAAGCTGTGTCCAGATTTTGCCCACAGGAACAATGTAATAGTACATGTGTGCTTTTTTGGTCGCTAAGTTTTGGAGTGATTTGTTGCGCAGCAATACATTACTAATACACTTTCCTTTCAAACAGCTTCCCCGTACCCTGGGCACCTCTCTTTTATGGAGCCTTTGTCCTAGGAACACAGTACTCTAATTACATTTACTGCTACACATGAAGCTCTTCGAAGGAAGTGACCTGATTTACCTCCTACCACCCCTCCTGGCTCAACAATGGTCGTGCACTCATCAACGGACACCAGTTCAACAGTCCTCTCTACTGCCACTGCCTAGCCACTCATCACCTATTACTGGAACTATCAGGACAGGAGAAGATTGTTTGGCTCTAACCATCTTAGTAACTGCTCTAATTCTTCCCTTGTCTCTGCTTTTTTTTGTCCCTTTGAACATCTCCAGGGCAAAAGTGAGAAGAGTGCATTTCAGACACATTGTCTTCTTTTATCTGCTCAATTCATCTTAAGAATGAGAGATCGGGACTCAATTTATAAATGAGGAAATGCATGTATTGGGCAGAATTCCACAGCTAATAAACAGCACAGCCAAATTTAACATCTAAATAAGTCTGATTTTTAAGCCCATAGGAATCTCTACTCATAGTTAGGTCTTGCAGTGTGATCATGGACAATGCCAGGATAGACAAATTGTAGGGATGAGAAGAATAAATACCATGCTCACTGCAAACATTTCCCAAGTTCCATTGTATGCCTGGGATTGTTCTCAACCTTTTAAATGCGTTTACTTGTGAAATTTTCATAAAAATGATAAGGAGTGAATGCTATTATACATGTTTATGTAATACATTATTGTAATGTCATTATTATCTCCATTTCACAGATAAAGAAACTGAGACAAAGAAAGTTGCAATAGTTTGCCCAAGGTCACATACCTGAAAAGTGACAGAATAGAAAACTCAACTCAGGTGAACTCAGATTAAAAATCATCCAGGCTTTAGGAGAAAT